>JADLZK010002469.1:0-13698 GCA_015847255.1 Hyparrhenia diplandra
TTTTTTTGAAAAACCCTTCCCAAATCTTTTTCCCATTCCTGGTCCGACTCACCATTGGGCGGGTCTCCGCCAGTCGCCATGGGCGGGGCGGCGCGCGGATTTGTGGCGTGGGCGGGGAGGGTCGCCGACCCCGTGGGCGCCGCGGGCGCGAGCTGCTCGCCGCCGCCGCGGGTCCCTGCTGCGGCGCGAGCTGGTCGCGCCCGCCGCGGGGTCCGTGCCGCGGGCGCGAAGGTGCTCGCCGCCCCGCGCTGTGGTCCGGCGCGGCGCGAGTGCTCCGCCCGGTGGCATGGCGCCTCGCTGATGGTCTCGGCACGTCCCATGCGCGCCACCGCGGTGGCGGCGTGGCGGCCACGATGTCTTGCGGCGGGTGCCGTGCGCGCTTCGTTATCGTCGTCGGGACGGGATTGGGAAAAAGATTTGGAAAGAAAGACTTCACAAAAAGCTAGTACCTAGAAGTTATGAAAGTGCGTTCGGTCTTTAGATGTTATGATTTTTGGTTGAAGTACCCGAAGTTAAAGTATAGTTCAAGTACCGTAAAATTATGTTTTTAGTTGGATACCTATCACATTCACGCTAAATAAAAATAAACATCATCTCTCCTCCGAACCCACCACGCGCGGCGGCGGCGCGTGACACGCGAGGCGTCCTTTTTAGTCTCCATGATCTAGCTAAGTCGTGATTCAAAATACATGTCAATCGGAATGGTTCCATGGATGAGGCTACCTCGCCGTTCGGGGTGAGTCATCCCGTGCGCGTTCCGCCAGTGCTGTACAGACGCAACACCGCTCGGTTGATGCTTCCCTCAACGCTGGTCCGCCCCTTGCTTGCACCGTGCGGCCGCTGTGTTGTCCTGTCTCCAGGCACCGCTGACCCTCCTCCCAACATCTTCGTGCCTCAGTTGAGCAGGGGTATGAAGCGACAAGCGGCTGCCTTTGGTGCAGGGTGCCAGCTCTTGGTCCACATGGCCTCACGCACAGACATCATTCCAGCAGAACTCGTCGCGGCGGCCACTACGTAATGGAAGTAACAGGTAGGACATACTCCCCTTCCCTCGAAGATAGGTCTGTTTTGGTTCCATAAGACTAGAAGACTAGGAGACTAATTTTTAGCCTAATTTAGTCTCTAAATAAAAACATAAGGATTATGAACTAATTTTAATCCCAATTTCATTTAGGCTTTTGGGAGGGATAGTCCCTCCATCCAAATATGTCCTAAGTAATTGAATCTTTAAAAAAGCTACTTCATTTCAGCAACCTGAAGTGACAGATTAGAGGGACCAAGGGATACAGCCATACAACAGTCATACAATAATATTGGGTGACTTAATTAATTTACTATGCCATGACTTATAAGCATTTCGGTGTAACTAATATGCTTGGATTCCTTGTTCTATTATTATTCTTCCAACTCTAGGATTGTATTGTGTACTTCAGATAGCATATATGTCTGGTGAAGTAGAGACTGCAATAGGTAGGGGAATAAAGAACAATATATATATATATTTTCACCTACGCAACTGGTCACAAGCAATCTGCTGATCAAGCAGCACCTTTCTATTGTAAAAACAAACACTGCATCCAATGCAAGATCATCCTTTCTTTCATGAAAAGGTATCAAAGGAATCCTTTTCCATTTATTGATATAATTTTCTGGAATGGTGGATATGGCTAAGCAAAGCATGTTGCCATGGCAAATGGGATGTCTTGTTGCCGGCGCAAGCCTCCAGGTGAATATTGTATTTTAAATATGTATTCTTAAGTTAACTTTGGACTTAATGGACTCTTAAGTTAACTTACCTCTGTACTGAACCTCTAAATGTGATAGCAGATTTAGAACAGCTCATTGGTCTGAAATCCAATAACATAAAGTTTTTTTTTTTTTTCTAAACTATTTCAATGTTTGAAATCTAATATTGTAGGCTGCAGCTTTGTAATGCAACATACTGCATTCCCTTTGGAAGTCCAACATGACAACACATAAGTAGCTGTGAATTATTTGGATTTAAGATTGGATATGCTATCGGTCTTTTACATATATGTCCCAATATGTCGGGGAGTGAGTTTAAGCTAATTTTCTACCTCAGGGCAGAGGAGGAAGGAACATATGTGAACGCGGACTCGGCAGCATCTACCGGACTCCTCCGCGACGCACTTCCACCTATAGTTTTTTTTTTTTTTTTTTTTTTTTGTGTGAAGGTTAGCTTAGGTTTGCCCGGAGTGGCAAATATCAATATCTGGTGCTGCATAATATTTGATCTAGAGTAATTGAACCAAGGGATTCAGATGAGTTTTTTTTTTCTATTGGCTGATCCCAAGCAATCCATGGGCAAAAGTAGCAAAAAAAAAAACATTTGAAACAACAATGGTTCTTGCCGTTTGGTCCTTATGGCAATACTGTAACTGTGAATGAAATTGTTGTTTCTGCTTGCATTAAGCATGAAAAATGATATTAGGATTCAAGATATGTAAGTGTCAGATCACACATCCATTTATGTGGACAAATACATGCTATATCGGATCTTAGTTGTATCAATGTTTATTTTTGTGCTGTTTTTTTGAAAAGTGGCATGCATCTTTTTTTCTAACATGTTAGTATGGTTTGTTGTCGAGCGTTAGCACCGGGCAATATACTAGTAACTTATAAGGTGTGAGTTCTCGTTAAGTTAAATAAAAATGACATTTAAATAGTATCACACAGTAAAAACATGAGATCACCAAGCGTGTATAATATGACAAATTTATTAAATGGGCAGAATCCTCTATGCAGCTGTGAAAAGTAATCTGAGCTTTCCTATATTCCAGTCAAGTCAGCTATCCTTGAGTTCATTGTTGTGGTTTAGTCTTTTTTTTTCCTTGATTTTGTCTGAATTTTTCAGGCCATACAATTTATGCCATCGTGAACATTTAGAGCACAATTCTACATTATTTATTTTCAAAGATCATATGCAACCAAACATAGTAAGCTTAGAGCCCAAATCAAAACAGAGTACCTTGACTGTTGCATCCCCATTGCACTACTGGCACCTCTAGGTGCCAATACTTGTATTTCACCACGAGAGGGAATAAATTAGATGGGGATGGTCCGCACTGCTCGCGGTGGGCACCTGTAGTCTAGGGTTTGACGCGTGTCCCGTTTGAGCCGGCAAACTCGGCTTGAGCTACAGCTCGGCTCGTAACTCAGCTGACCCACTTTTGTTTTTTTTTTCTTCAGGATGCCGATTCCCGTGGCAGCAGTTCGAAATCCAGATCAAGACGCATGAAATCGACATTCGCGGCTCGCCGGCGACGCGTCGCGATCGCATCCACGCCGGCCGCCGTGCGCGTTGCTGCACGCGCCCGAGCTAGCTACGTTCTTGAGGTCGCTGCTCGCCGGGGCCGCCGTGCGCGTCGCAGCCATTGCCGGCGCTCAAGCCTGCTGTGCATCTGAGGCCGCCGCACTGGCCGGGCCAACGCCGCTCACCAGCGCCCGCAGCTCGCCTGAAGAAGCTCGCTCGCCGCTCGGCGAGGCTGAGTCACCAGGCTTGAGCGCTGGCAGGTCTGATAGCGATGGATGCTTACCGTGTAAGTAGCCAGTGATCGGGAGCTTCTAACAAAATTTGCAATCTTGCTTTCCTCGCGTTGTCCATGCTCGAGGATCCAAGGCCGATTGTACAATCTGTCGTCGGTAAGCTTGCCCTAGCGATGCAAATGCAAACAGCTGCCCACGATGATCTGAGCGAGAGTGTAGCCTTTTTCATATTTTATTAGTGCCAGCAAGATGTAGCCTTTTTCATATTTTATTGATGTAAGCAAGGAGCCAGGAAGATGTTTCCAAGACTGAAGTGCAATTGCTAATGTGCACGGTGTACATTGAGCTCTCATACAGTTTGTCTTTTGAACATGGTACCATGCTTTCCAATTATACTAGTTCAGTAAGAGAAGATAGAAGACATTGAGCTCTCATACAGTTTGGTTTTTTGAACATGGAAGCATTCTTCATTACTCTTTAACAAAGGCCAAATCGTTGGACAGAAGTACCTGGATACATTGAGGTATACAATGCCAAATCGTGGCTGAACCTGAATTAAGAGCTCCTACAACAGCTAAATTGCAAAGACATGGAGCATGTAAAACTATCTTGGCAACAAAATTACAATAAAGCAAGCCCCAGACAAGGCCGCTCACACAACTACGATCATCCTCCAGCGGTGTTTATCGGTTGCACGACCATAGCAGCACATTCGTTTCCAGCACGAAAGCAGCGCGCAGTCACAACGTGGTGGTGAGCATTCGGCGGTGGCAAATTTGATCATTCGAACGACAAGGCGGCCGACAGCTGCAGTTAGTGCTGGGTGGAGAAGCTGGTTGGCGCAACGCGAGTAACAGGTGGCTGCTACGACGGAGCAGCTCACCTCGACCACTAGAGTCCCCACGACCACGGACTCGATCAGTCGCACAGCTGTGGGTTCTGAAGGAGCATGCTTTTTAGCTCTTTTTTTTTTTTTTTTTTTTGCTTTCAGAATGAAAGCTTCCTAGTAATATCTGCAGAGAACGTATGTAGAGATAATCAGCATCTTGTCTTGATTGTACAAGTGCAACCAGTAAAGTAGGTCAGTAGAAATTACACTGATTACTCTTTTTTTAGGGTATGAAACCTACTTTGGAGCACTACAGTTAGAAAACCAGGGAATGCAGGAAAATTGCACAGGAGACTTATAGTTTCTAATAAACTACTGCAAGGGAGAAACATAATACCTGAACTGGTGAAGCTGCTATGGAAGTCCTGCGACTCCACCACCCAACAGATGACCATCAGCACCAACCAGTGACACACTGAGCCCTCCAGTTCAACTACAGGCACCATGCTTAATATTAACCAACCTCTGAATTCAGTTGGCCCTTTGAACAATAGCTACACACAAGCAAAGGAAACAGAAAATGCATTCCTCACATCACGCTTATAGCAATTTCGAGGGTTATACATGGCATTTCTTGATCAAGCATATGTATATGTATATCGCATCCACAAAAATTTTCTGTTTCCAGCATTCAGCTCAATGATTTAATAAGAGATAAAATATAGCTGATCCCGCGAGAACACTAATACGATTCAAAGATCATAAACAATTCAGTGAGAAAGTGTTAAACAATAATTGTGTACATAGATTCATCTGATTGACATATATAATATTTAATCCAACACATGTATATTTATACCAGCTGACTATTGCAATTCTGACCCCTGTTGCTACATGGTTTGGCCCTTATGTAATGTAAGATATAGAACAACCGCCTACATGCTCTGATAGAGTACAGAGACTGAACCTTTATGAATCTTTGAATGTCCAAAGCAAAGAAATAAATACATTGATTTAACTATAGCTACCTAGTCATCTCTAGCTGCAAGTTACAATAAAACAAATGACTATTATTATAAAAAGTCCACTTTCAACAAAGCACCGTATATTCATACTCACTGGGTATTCGGAGTTCCAAATGCTCTGAAGTCTGAACATTCAGACCATTGAAAAGTCTACGAAATTATTCCAAATATGCAGACTTGATTAATCTTTCAATATTTCAGAATAAGATGCAAAGCTGCAAAGTAGTAAAGCAAGAAGATTGTAAAGTAGCAACCTGAGCCATTTAAGTTGAAGGAAACATTCCATGTACTCAAGATGCAAATTATGTCAAATGGATGAAGAGTGCATGCATGCATGTACCAGTTTCCGAAAACTAGGGGGAAAAATATAAGAAGTCAAGGCCACACCAGCGTTGGCCCTCTCAATCTCTCATCTCCCAATAGCCGTGACAGGATTAAACAGTAACATGATGAACTTCCAAACATAACTCATTGATGTTCATTGCGCATAGCAAATTTTTTCATTTATAAAATAAAACTGCATTATTTGGGGCCACACTATTCCTGCAAAATATTGTATTTGGGACCCCATGAAGGTACAAGTGCTAGATTGGTCTAGTGACCAAAGCATACTAATATCACACTATCGATGAACAATCCTGTTTCAAAATTTGAGTATGTACGAGTGTTGGACAGCTACAGCACATTTTGGACAGCTACGGACAGACATCAGGCTGCTTTTGCGGACAGACATTAGCTAGGCTACTTTGCATATGTAATGAGTGTTGAGTAATTACCATGATTCAGATCCAGGAGAAGAGAGATCAACGCCGGCCCCATCAAACCAAGCTGGAGACGATGAAATAAGAACGGAAACCATCCATGGATGACGAAGAGCAACGGAACAGGGTTTTCAGATGTCAACTGATCATTGCAAATCCTAAACCACCCTGCTTGATCACATAGGTGAACTCGTTGTATCATGAGTTGGTGTTGCCAAGTGGTGGCCAACGCTTCAGCTGTCAGCTCAGTCGTCACCGGCGCAGCAGCAGCAGCCTGGGACGACGTGGTTGCATAGGCGGGGCAGCAGGTTGGGCGTTCTGTCGAACGCGTGGCGTGCACCACCAGCTGGAGCTGGTAGAGCGCACTGGAGGTGGAGCTGCTCGGTCCTTGGAGCCCAGGTCCGCCGGCCGGCCGAGCGGCGGAGCTGCGCAAGGGCCAGTGACCGGTGGCTGCGCTGCGCTACGGGCGTCTGGTGGCGACGGAGCTGCGCGAGGGAGGGCGACCGGCTCGTCTTTGGGTGGCCACCTCTACCTTGCGTTGCCGGCGGTTTTGCACCCGCCGCCGCCCACATGCCCGCCACGGGCACGACGAAGATGCGGGCTCCGCCGTCCAGCGCGCGCGCGGGCTCGAGCTCCTCCGCGCGCCATCCCGGAGCCGCCCGCCCGCCCGCCGCGCCGCCGAGGTAGAGCTCGCGGCCGGGAGGTCGCGCGCGCCGCCGAAGAGGAAGCCTTCGATTCCGCTGCCGCCGACTGAATCGAGGCAGAGATGAGGACGGAGGTGGAGAGGACCGCCGCCTCCGCCCCACCTCTTGTACCCTAGGCGCACTTGGCGCAGACGAAGCGAAGCGGCGGTGGCCGTGGTCCGGGAAGGCGCGCTTGGCGGAGACGCTAGCGGATGCGCAGGCGCCGGCCGCCGCCGCCTTGGGGGCAGCGGGCCGAGGGAGAGCGCGGCGGTCAGGGATTCGGCTGCGGTCGGGGTCAGCGGCGCGTCACTCCGTGTGTGACGGCGGCGGAGAGCAGCCTGAGGTGGATGGGGGCGTGAGCGTGAGCCGTGAGCGTGAAAGCAAGAAAGCAAAGAGCCTTGGAGCCGAGCAGTCACAGCTTCAGCCGCGCAACCGAGTCGACGAAATCAGCCGTGTGGGCAGCGGCTCCCGAGACGCGTCGTCCCAGTGGGGACTGTTCCCACTGAATTCGCTTCCGAAAAAGTTGCGTAGAAAATGTAAATCACAGGTTATCTACAAAATATTACCAAAAAATATATTGACGCTCGATGGCATGCCCTGGGATCGATGGGCTCACGTTTGGGCTCGTTGATTTTTATTTATTTATTTTATTAACGATGATGACGGGCGACTGTTCCGCTCGGTAAATAGTCATGTCTTTGATGACGGGCAACTGGTCCGCCTCGACAAAACCTGCTGTAATAGTTTTGGCTCTGTGTCATTCCTACCGATTATCTCCAGTCGTAACAGTTATCCAGGGGTTGCATGTAAATAGCACTTTGATCGGTTGGTTGTTTTCATTTAGCTGAAGCACTGCTGTTTCGAGAACGTACAATTTGCATACGGAAGAAGTAAACGCCACCACAATCATTTTTGTGCCAATTGCTTATACATCGTTCTCTGTCAGTCTTTGATCCTATCAAGCGTAACATCCAGAGAATCCGAAGATGCATTGCCTGGATTCACTCTCTCTGCTTGCCCAGCCGGACGTCCTGCAGGAGCATGAGCCCGACGGAGAAGACGGTGGCGAGCAGCGGCGTGGGCACCTGCTCCACGGCGTCGCTAATCCTCGGCACCTGCCTGGCGGCGTTCTTGGCCGTCACGGCGAGCAGCGGCGCGCCCAGGATCGCAACGGCGGCCTTGTTGGCGAGCACCAGCCGCAGGTCCTTGTGTACCCACTCCAGAATCAGCTCCTGGAACTCCGTGTACAGTATCGCTTTCTTGTCGCGGTACTTCTGCAGTTGGGGTCAGAGACAACAAGCGATGATTAGTTTTAGAGCGCAAGCGATGGATTAGTTTTTGATGGGGCCTCTATGCAAGTGACGCGACCCTGGAATTTGGCCCAGGCGTCCATCATTCACTCGTTGGCTTCGAGTCGGCGATCCCAACTTCGACTCGCCTTTTGCGCGACACCATCAATCATACACGCGCGCGCCGCCGCCCAGCGTCCAAGTATCGATCCATCGGCCAGCATCCAAGCATCCATCTCCGTTCTCCGGGACGCGTCCCAAGCATCGATCCGTCGATCGCACCGCTTCGTCCCGGAACCGCTTTTGGAACGGTAGTTCCGGGGACGCGGAACGCCGCGGCGATCCGTGTGACTGTGACCGTGAGCCGCGAGCGCGACAGCCGACCGCCCTCCTCCGGCGGAGCCCCGAGTCCCGAGCAGCGGAGACCCCCACCCACCGACCGCCGCACGCCTCACCCCAGACTCCTCGCGTGGTGCCGTGGTGGCCGCCTCGACGAGGGCGAGCGGCACCCCGCGGCCCTGCGTGGTCGTCGCGCTCTCCGCCAGTCCGCCGGCGCTGGGCGTGCCAAGCAACTGGCGGGGCCTGCCGGCGACCGCCCAGTCACAGTGCTCCCTGGCCCCTCGCCCGCCGACGAGACACTTTTCCGGCCAGCGAAAGGTACGTACGTGAATGCGACTCTTAGAACCATGCGTGCGTACCTGCATTTTCTCGGCGATGGTGTTCATGCAGGAGGGTCCTTGTGAGGGCCGACTAACTGCTTGTTGATTGAACTGGCGAAATCCGTAAACAATCGAAAACGGGGAGCGCAGTCAGCACAGACAGATTAGCGATCGAGAGCACCGAAGCGATTACGACTAATAAACAACGGCGCGCGGCAATCTCACTTGTAAACCATGAGAGTAGCGACGTGGAGGGAGTTGATGTCCAGGAGCCCCGTGTTCTTGTCCGCCAGTTCCTCGAAGACTTTCTTGCAAATCCTTTCGACATCAGACTTGCCTGCACGTGAGATTGTAAGACGAGGTTTCAGACGAAATGGCGATGGCGAGAGATCGATGAGCGTGCAGGGCAGGGGGAAACGTGATTACCGCGTGCTCTGTCCCACGCGCGACTGAAGAAGTTAGACTTGGAGGAAGAGGACGACGACATCGTTATAGCTCTCTCGATCTAGATCAATGGCGGCTGGGAGTATTGGAGGCAGCAGCCAGATGACGACGAGCAGGAGAAGAGATGGCGATATCGAAGTGGCGGAATACCTTTCTGGCGTCTGACGGGAAGTCGCTTCCCTTGTAGGGAAGGGCAGAATCAGAAGGATGTGGTGGACTAGTTAGGACCTGTTTAGTTCCTGTGCACCTTATCTCCCTTCCGGCCGGTGCTTAGCGCTAATGCTTTGCTTGCTCCTTCCTTCCTTCCCTTTTTTTTCCTGACAAGCACCTCAAACTTGGGACTCACGCTCTGGAAGGGGCAGCATCAAGCAAGCAACAACTTTCTCAAGTCTGTGGACCCTGCCCCGCCGTCACTTCGCCGTATATAAACTCAGGAGCGGATTCTCGGCCCGGGCTACAGCCCGGGGCGAGGCCCAATAGTTCTGGGAACAAGATTTTTTTGAAAAAAAACACGTGAAGCGGCTTGTGAGCCCAATAGGCCCCCGTGACGTGCGCCCTGGCCATCGCGACTCTTGACTTGACGCCTCTCCGCCTCGCGCGATCGCGAGTCGTAGGCCGCGACGGCAACGGCACCGCGCGACGCGGCGACGACGCCTCCTGGCACACTGCCTCCTCGGTTCCCCCGTCTGCAGTCCCCTGCCCATCTTCCCGCCGGTTGTTCCGACGCCCCGAGCCCCCGACGCCGTCGTCCACACCACAAGGAGACGAAGACGACTCACCCCTGGTGGCCCTGGTTCCTGCCGAGTGCTAACCGCCCGGGCGCCCCGGCTGCCGTGCAGCCGTGCAGGTGACAACTAACAAGCAAGATCCAAATTCTCTCAATGTCTATTTCCGCAACATTTGACAGTTCTGCTACTGTCCCTGTACGATGATTGGATGAATGTACTGTTCTCTGTAGCGGGATTTGTTTGCATCCCTCTAGTACTTACGAAGTGGAGGAACAGCACGCTTCTGCATTTGGTGGGCTTTCTATTGCTTCTGACTTCTGATTTCCATTCCCTTTGTCATAAGGAAGATGGATAAAACACTGACGTCGGTATCCTCGTCTTGCAACGACCACGGTAAGTTTCCACTCGAGTCTTGTTATTCATTGTCTCTGTTGTCTCTATTTTCCCCCTTTTGGGAGACGAGAGACGATGGTTTATTACAATTTACAATTTCTTACTGTAATTTTCAGATAGAGTGCCAGAAGAAACAGCGATGGAGACAGTGTTGTCTGATCTGCATGCGCTCAAGAAGCTATACGGGCTGCTTCAAAGGGTATCTCGTTCTTTCACTAGAAAACTCTGTCCATATGATATATCAGGAGAACGAAAAGATCTAACTGCAAGGATGAGGCAAAATTGACTCAATACTAATCCTTACGATTTGATGTCATAGTTCCATTTTTTCATGTGTGTGGGTGGTGGTAGAGAAATATGTTTGCAATTCTGAAGCCTATGCATGATAGGAAGTTTTTTTCCTTCGAACAATGCAAGTTTAATTTGGTCTTACATTTGTGCAGTTAGATGAGACGCCGAGGGCCCTTCTAAAGAAGTTACTTGATGATGCTACCCGCCGGGCTCTCCTAAAGCAGGCAAATGTAATCTGTTCTCGTACCATTTGTGAACTGCGTCACCTTCTCTCAGCAATTTTTATGGTGTACCTTACCACCTACCGTACACCATTTTGCAGGCTCTTACCACCGCTTCTGATTCGGTGATCCCTTTTCTCTTGGTTCGGCGTCTCCAAAGAAAATGGATCAAGCAACGTCGCCAAGTTCATCATTTCTTAACAACAGTTAGTTGCTGAACCAATCTTTCGCTGTCTTTCCATTCCTTCCCGGCATTTCTCCTTGCGGCGAAAGGGGAAGAAAGATACGTATCTGTGTAATAATGGCATTAGTTATCCATTTCTCATTTGAATTCTAACTAATTTTGAAATGAAATTGCCAGAAGAAGCGGAGACGGAGAAAATTTTGTCTGATCTGCAGGTGCTTACAAGGCTATACATGCTGCTTCACAAGGGTTCGGCAGATGAAAATGTAAGAATTTTTTCATGGCATGGCTGTCACTTGTGAGAATTGAGAGAAGTGAATAACTTTTTTTTGGTAGAAACTAAACCTAGGCATGTTAAACCCTAATAAATCGAAACAACAGTTCTACTTTCGATATCTAACGCAAGGGGGGCAAAATTGAAGCAAAGCGAACTAATTTCAATGTTTACTTTGTGAGATCAAAGTCTAAGTTTTTCTGTGGTGGAGAAATATGTTTGCGAATTTAATGTAAACAATCATAAGTTTATTTTGTTTCTACTTTTGTGCAGTTAGATGAGGCATCCAAGACTCTTCTGATGAAGATACTAGAAGATGCCACCCAGGAGGCTGTCCGGAGGCAGGCAAAGGTAAACCTGTTTTTGTTTTGTGCATTTAATTGTTGACAACCACAACCTTCAGAGCTCTATTTTCTGGTCAAATGCCAATGCTAACCAAATCCAAAATTTGCCTTTCTGCAGATGCTATCACCTTCTCAAGTGTCCCCTGTGCTAGAGAGAAAGCTGTCCACGCGATCAGACTGCCGGACACAGCATGCCGATCCACGTCAGAGGCCACTGGTCTCACCCACACCCACACCCAGCCTCCTGTCCAGTGAACGATCGCGCCAGCTAAACCTGCAACATTCTACAGTCTCAAGCCGATCCAGCCTCCACGTCAGCGGTCGTCGCCATGGAGCGGAAGAGCCTCCTCTTGCTCGCCTTGCCTCCAAGCTATCGTCGAGAACTGCATTGCCGGTGCGGCATCGAGCGGAAGAGCCTCCTCTTGCTCGCCTTGCCTCCAAGTTGTCGTCGAGAACTGCATTGCCGGTGCGGCATCGAGCGGAAGAGCCTCTCTTGCTCGCCTTGCCTCCAAGTTGTCGTCGAGAACTGCATTGCCGGTGCGGCATCGTCCAAGCCAAGAGCAGCGGCACTCCAGCCTCAGCCTCCACCGTTCCCTCATGCCTGGGACGTCGCAGCATGGCACAATCACCAGAGGTACTCGGCTTGCCAATCGCCTGGACACCATCTATGGCAACTCCGCCCGTGGTGACCACAGGTCGATGGAACGCAGCAGCAGCAGCAGCAGCAGCCGGCGTTCCATGTCAAGGGAGTTGTCTCTCGGACCGTCGTCAAAGCTTCAAGGCCACGCCACCCCGCGGCACGTGGGAACGGAAAGGTCCTCCTCGGTGTGTGCCTCCGAGAGGCTGGGCTCTAGGTTGTCCACGAGCATGACGTCGCGTCGTGGCGTGGAGCATGTCGGACGTGGTGTGGCTACGCCGGAATGCTCTTCCTCGAGCAACACAATGGCAACCATACAGAGCCGCATCAGACCAAGCAACAGTCTTCATGTGGAGCGCTCCCTGTGCCGATCACCGGAAGAAGGGAGAACATCGCTCAAGAGGCATGCCAGTGACGTTTCCAGCGCGAACATGTACAGCGGCAGCGTGTCCAGCGGCAGCAGGACCTCATCGAGTGCCGCCAGCCTGTCTGCCTCCACGAGCCCGACGGCGTCGCCGACGCCGCCGCGTGCTTTGCTAATCCCTACCGCTACTCGCCCCCGCCGGTGCCCGGCGTCGCCTAAGCCGCGTGCTTTTGCTAATCCCTACTACTACTCGCCGCCGGTGACGGCGCCACGGGGCATTGCGCCGCAGGTGACGGCGCCTAAGGTGTCGCGCTCAATGAGGAGGCGACATCGGCAGGAAAATCTTGGAGAAGCGGGTGACGCGTCTGCGGATGCTCAAAGACAAAATCGCCACGGTGATCCATCACCGCCACGACCATCACCACCACCACCACCTTGGGAGCGGCCAGGATGCGGGCCCCTCGTCCAGGAGCGTCGTCCGCGGCGCAGGCCACCTCAACTCGCCGTGGCAGTACCTTACGAGCATGTTCCACCATGCGAAGGGGAAAGCTAAGAACATCACGAGCCGGGCAGTGGCAGCCGTGCCGGAGAAGAGGCGCGGCGGTGGCGGTGGCGGTGGCCAGAACATGCACGCGCTATTCGACGCGGTCTGGCGGCATTTGAAGGCCAAGCGGAGGCGCCGGCAGGCGTAAAAACTGAGAGAAAGGCCAGCCGGGTGCGGGCCAAGAAGATGCATTGGTGGCAGCGGCTGAATCGACGGCGCGGCGTGGCAGGGGGTGACGGCGGGAAGCAGACCACGGCGTCGTTTAGGACATGGAAAGGCAGGGTGGCTGTAGGGTCTTATTACTTGCTTATTGCCACTGCACATCCACTTCCGTTGCTGTTTCAGGCTCCATGAGCTTGTATAGATCGGTTTTCAGTCTTCATGTTAATATATAATACTCATTATAATATACTCCGAAAGTTTGATTTGAGCTCTGAATAATCCCATTTTTTGTAAAGTACTCTAGCATGTGGGCGTTTCATGTAAGATTATCCGTTTCTTGGCTGACTGTTTATATTGGT
>JADLZK010002470.1:0-61209 GCA_015847255.1 Hyparrhenia diplandra
ACGGACCAGATCGCTGGGATCAAACCTCCTCCTCATCATCATCCCTCTCCGGTCCCGCACCCACCGCAGGCGCAAAGCCCGAGGTGCGACCCTCCCTCTCCCGTCCCGCGACCGACCCTCGGTCTCCCCGTCACACTTCCCTTCGCCTCCATCGCACAGAACGATGATGACGCCTCCCTTCCCGTCCGCCGCGCCTGGAGGACCGCCGCTGATGACGCCGGGACGCAAGCCGCCGCCGCTGAGGACGACGGGACGCAAGCCGCCGGCGCTGAGGCCGCACCCAAGCCGCGAGGACGCTGGAGGCCGGCGGCGTCGGGACGCGACGACACACATCCGCGAGGACGCCGGCCACGCCACTACGCTGCAACGCAAGGACGGACGTGGTAAGTTTCTCTTCCGCTTCCTGAAGTGAGATCTCTCCTGAAGTATGGTCAATTGCTCTGTCTCCATATCCTCTTCCTGAACTACTCTTAGCACAATTGGTTGCAACTTGCAAGTTTCTGCTGGTGCGGTGGCGGTGCTACGGACGGCGCAAATCGGAGGCAGGCGGAGCGGAGGCCACCACGAGAGCACGCCAGGCTGGGTTCGGTAGCATGAGGCCGGAGGCGGCGACCATGGTGCCGGCAGCCGTAGATCTCGCAGCGGAGGTGGTGGTTGATGGAGATTCGGGCGCCGGAGGGAGTCACAGTCACCTTTGCGGGCTCGGGAGACGTCGGCGGCGGCTCCACGCGAAGGAGTTCCCACGCCTAGGGTTCCCGCCTCACCTCCCCTTCTCCGGTTCTCCCAACGCAGCAGACAGCAACGACGTCGGCGTCGATGTTGGGCGCCACCACCAGCTGCTCCTCGCTGTGTTGTCCATGACCGGGCCGGACCACGCAGCAGCACCTCTGTCACTGTGACACCCGTAAGGTCGCTCGATCCCTTCCTAACTAGCATTGCGTTGATTTCGCCTTGTTAGATCAATTACTTGGATCGGGGCAATGTACTCATCTGATTTGTTTTTGTACAGATCCAATTTCTCTTCAACCGCTGGAAATAGATAGGTACGATAAGATAATTGATTCCGTTTGTTATTTTGGCCTTCACGTCAATGCCAAACCTTCGTTTCCTGGTACTGTATCATGGCCTTAGTAGTATAGCTTTGTTTTCTTACAATTTTAGTAAGAATCAGATTCTGCTTGTAGGCTTTGGTATATGAAAATCAGGATTGGGATAAAGTATTGGTTCGTGGCTTTCATATATAATACTAAGGTTCAATCGCTAGCTCTTCATTTCATTTGTGGGGTGCTAAACTGTTGTTTTTTAATGGACAAAGGCATACAAAAGTGCATCTGTGAAACATTCTGAAAAATGCTTGCTCAGTTATATGTTTAGAGCAGCATGTTAGGTCAATGGTTTATGTGCAGATCATTAGCTACTCCCAACATTATGATTTATATGACATAAAAATGCATATCTAGCTGATCTGATTATTTTCCTTTCTTTTGTATAGATACCACTACACTATGATGCTACAGTTCTGGTTGTTTTCTGACAGTGGTGATGCTTGATTCACTTGTCCACTCTTCAGTGCTTACAACCACGAAAATGCTAGCTAACTCCTCTGTGGCATGCGGCCTCCTCAAGCTCGTGCTGCCTCTGCACAACAAGGTTTGTTTCTAGAGACAGGAACATGTTTATTTTCTTATTCGATTAGCTTGTCAGTAACTAATTGTGTTTAAACATCATATATCTTATTGTGCTCCTTCTATCCATTTCTAGCAACCATGTTGTTTATTTGGGTTCTCTGTATTTCACAGACGGACGAGTCGGCAGCTGCAACTTCTTTATTAGGTGTGGTTTATGATTTCATTCTATTCTGAATGATTTGATGCTAATCTGATAAGCATGGGAAACACTACCATACTATAATCGCTGCATATTTGAGATCATGCAAATTATGTCTGATCACATGTTTCTACTCTAATTCTGAAATGGCTATGTGAGTGAGGTGATATTATTCTAATCAGATAAGCATGAGAAACAGTGCTATAAGATGATCATTGCATATTTGAGATCATGCAAATTTTGCTTAATCATGCTCCTATTATTCTGCCACATCCCAACGTCGTGACACCTCGATGTCGTTGCTTTTCTCTGGTTGGACATAGCTCAGCACCGCTTCTATTGTTTTTATATGTGACACTGTTTTTTCATTTAATTATCTCTGTCACACACCTATTTTACAGGTTTTTTCATTTAAAACTGGGGAGGCACTCCTCTTGCTCCTGCTGCATTTTTAATTTATTTTGGGACTAGCATTTGACTGGGTCTACTACTCTTTTAAGTTCAGTAATTGCCCTCTGCATCAGACATGAGCCACTGCTTTGATTACAAATTCATAAATTGTCCCCTATTTTCAGGTCAGGGAAGATGTAGCCTCATGAAAAGATTGTTATTCTGAAGCCGGTGGCCTCCAATGCTTTGTCCAGCTTAAGGTCCTTCTGAAAGGTTCTGCAAGATTTCAATGCCACCAGTTCCCTAACAATCACCATTTGGGAGGAATCAGATGTAATCAGGCCAAGAGCTACTCGGTTGGCATCGCTGCAGTGTCATCTTCCAACACAGATAACAGCAACCACAGTAAATTTCACACTGGTTTCGGAAGGACTTTAAGCTATTGGTTTTGGGCATAGTAGAACTGTTTTACTAGCTGTACCATGATTTGTTTAGCATATTATTTTAGAGGCATGATTTGTTTGACATACTTTGCCTAAATTTCTGAATGAGTTGGCTGACCATTCTTAGAAACAAACGCAATCACCACAGTAGCTACTTCTACAGCCAAGAAACTATTTACTTGAAGCCCTTATTTCTGTTCTGGTTGACTTGAGAGAATACTATGTTTATACTTTGATTGTGCATTGAATGCCTGATTGTGATCGTCTATGCAACACAGAAGTGGTTGTGTTTTTAAAGGATTGTGATTTGTTAAAAAATGTGGAAAATGGACCATTATTTTCCTGTATGTCCAATGAGTATATTTTGCAATACAACAAAATAGCCTTCATAACTCTTGAACATGTTTGTGTTTTTGCAGCCGGGTGTGATACTCTGATATATTTTTTTTTCTATTGCACTTGCGCTAACCTTTGAAGAATCCGCTCTACTGCTATTGCAAACTTCCTGCGTCAAAGAAATGGATCCTTCATTAGAAGGCCTAATTTATGTGCTTTAGCTTTTTGTTCAGAACTTGAGACTGATGTGTTAAACTCTAATTTATGTGCTTTAGCTTTTTGTTCATCCAGGCCGGCTGCGAGCGCAAGCACCGCCGTGGTAGCGTGCTTGGCCGCGGGATTGAGTGCCGCTCTGGTTGCGATGTCTGGTCGGCGACGGTGGTTTCCAAAATAAAATGAATAATGACAACCAGCAGTTGAGATTCTACCTCTGTAGCCATACAAAGATTCTAGCTGTACATGAAACTATAAATTTTAGCAATTTCTGCAACTTTAGAATTTAGCACTTGATATTATGTCTGTAATATTGGGTCTTGCTTCCTCCATTGTTTCATCCATGTAGGAATGCATTACTGTCTGAATGAGATATTATGTTCGCATTACTGTCTGGACCTCCACATCAGTTATTTTATAGATGTTTTTTTTCTCCACATTTTCTTTCAATGGCTAATCTTCTCGCTGCATTAGACCACTCCAGAACATAGGTAAATTCAAGTCTTTTTCTTAGAATGCCACTTTTCTGTCAGTATTGATATGTATACAGGCATGTGAAATGACTCCATACGTGACCCCTGATGTACAGTACACCTACTGTACACAGTGTTCAGGCATGTCATCATCATGATTACGATTCTATAGACCCGTGCTGGATGAGCCGGCTGGCCGTGGCAACGTGAACGCTTCTGGTTCCTTGTCGCAGAAGCGTCGAATTATAGACGAGAGAGAGCATGGCCACCGGCGGGCCCCACAATTTAAACAACAACAATAGTCATGGTTCAGGCACGTTGAGGTCCCCACAATTTAAAATACCTAACAAATGTTTTAACTGACAAACCAAAAATCTAAATTAAATTCCGATGTACACCGTAAATTTGTTTCAATTAATTCTTCAAAACAAGACATCACATGGATATACTAGTATTTAGATAAAATTAACAGTGGGCCCACACGATGGTAGTTGGGATAGAGTAGGACAAACTTTTTTCAGGGCCAATTCCTACTCCCTAGTCCTATTACTCCAAATAATGTTTGAAATTTCGAAATCACACAAGTTACAGTCGCCCTTTTACATTAACCGTGGGACCATGGTGTCTGCATCGAACACTCTACAGTTGCCACCTCGGATTCCTTTAGTTGCATCGAACACTCTACAGTTGCCACCTCGGATTCCTTTATAGTGCTAGTGCTACTATGGGCAGTCTCTCGTCTCTTCCTTCTCCCATACTACACCTACTAGTACTCTTCTCACCTCTTCTCCGTCCTGACTTTCCAAATTCATCTCAACCAAACTGAGTAGTACGTGAGCTGTCCAACACGAGGGGGCGCCTCGCCTTTCGCCTTCGTCTCCATCACAGGCGGGTGGTGCTCTTTATCACATCCATGCAGCTAGATATGGTTTTTCGTGTGGTTTTTGAAGCAAACAAATACAAAAGTTTTTTTTTTTTTTGGTGGTTGCGGATCTGGGGTGCCGTCGGCGGAAGCACATCTTCTTGGGTAAGCACCGAAATCTAGATTGTAAAGTGCATTATCCTTCCTTTTTTGAAGGTTTTTTTTTTGAATGGCTATAAAAAGGTTTTGTTTTGTCTTTGCATATCTGTGTGACTCATGCTATCTGGAGTACTAGCTTGTACACCATTGCTCAATAATTTTGCTGTCTTATACTTTTTCCCGATTCTTCCTAGGTACAAACACAAAGACCTACGCGGGAGATTATAAATGGATGGGGAGGAGGCCAAGAAAATGTCGCAAGAAAAGCACATCTTCTCTTGGAGATCCTTTTCCACCTCTCAACCTTCTTGGATGTTATTGGCTAGCCTCGCCTTGCTTCACGTGGATTCCGCTTCACGTATCATGCGCATGGCTATAGCTTAAGGTTAAGGGGGTGTCAGGATCACGCCCCAACTCGCCTGCATAAGATTAGGCATGCCACAGACCCAAGGCGAGTGTTTGGTTCAGCTTTCTGCGGTGGCCGCCACACCTTGCATGCTTACATTTGTTTTTCTATTTTTGCTCAGATCGAACCTGTATTGCTAGTTTGTGCATTGTGGCTCAAAACAATTCAGCTTGATTTGTTCCGTAAAGAGGCAAATTTTGGCCTTGTGTTGAAACAAATTTGGCATCGAATACTCACCTCCTTCTCTCTCTCTCGATCGATCGAACAGGCATGTGAAATGGCTCCATACGTAACCCCTGATGTACAGTACACCCTCGCATACGGTGTTCGAGCATATCATCATCATGATTACGATTCTACGACCCGTCTTTGGTGCGATGACACTGCGAGGATGGGACGGAACGACGAGTTTTTATATTCCCAAAAAAGTTTTGACCAAAACCTTTTCCAACAACAATCTGAGGGGACTCGCGGCCGGCAGAGGCAGAGCCGGCCGGCCGTGCCAGCAGCGTGAACGCTTCTGGTTCCTTGTCGCAGAAGCGTCGGATTAATTATAGATGAGAGAGAGCATGGCCACCGGCGGGCCGCACAATTTAAAATACCTAAAAATGTTTTTAACCGACAAACCAAAAATCTAAATTAAATTCGATTACGCCATTAAATTTGTTTCAATTAATTCTTCAAAACAAGATGTCACATGGATATACGTATTTAGAAAATTACAAGTGGGCCCACATGATGAATGCAGAGAAGGCGGGAATCTTGATGACTAGGATGTAATATATTCCTTCTAAAGGAAGCAAATAGAGGAACGTGAGTCAAAAATTTTTTTCATTTTTGCAAAAATCCAAGGATGGTAGACTAGTTTAGCACAAACTCTTGAAGACGCACTGTCATTTTACTTTTAATTGTGAGAAATTGTGAAATTTAATCCTGCCGCTAGAAATATGACACAGAATTCGCTTGCTTTACGAAATATGACCCATGTGGATGCAAACCATGTGGACGACCTTGGAGGCAGATCCAGCACCGGATCTAGCGCAAACGCTAGGAACAGGTCAGTTGTGTCGTCTTACAAATCTACTCTCTGTATGTGACTCAATCTAACTTGTACAAAAATTGTGTTGTCTTAAATATCTTTTTTTGGGTTGATCCTGTACAACCACAAAGAACTAGTGGGCAGGAAATTATAAAAGGATTAAAGAGAAGATCATATCCATCTATCTATGGTGCTCGAGCAATTTGAAGATAATAGTAGATCTTTGTGGTGCGGTCCAAGTGAATAGTAGGAGTAGGTGTGCAGATCGATGATGCCTTTGTGCAAATGGAGGGTGTTTAGTTCCCATGCAACCAAAAAAGTGCTACAGTACGTGGCACATCAAATCTTTTAACGCATGCATGGAGTATTTAAATATAGAGAAACAAAAAAAACTAATTACACAGTTTAGCTAAAAAGAGCGAGATGAATCTTAAGCCTAATTACTCTATGGTAAGACAATAAATACCAAATACTCCAAAGCGAAAAGTGCTACAAATGAATATTTCACCAACTAGTAATTGTGTCGAAAACAAATTTGGCGGACCCTATATCAAATGGAGATGTAGGAGCTTGGCCAAACTCTCTCTCTGTCTGTCTCTCTATGCGCCTCTCGTCTCTTCCTTCTCCCAAGATCGCATCGAGCGGGCTGTCAAATGACTCCATATGTGACCCTCTGGGCGGTCATGGAAAAAAAAAGGATCGCGAGGCAGGTGCGAGCGACCTGCACCAAGGATGGACGGAACGACGATAGGCAGCGTGGGCCCTATTGTACTCGGAGGATTGTAGTACTACTCCCGGGGCTCCGGGCCCCCTGTCCCGCCTCCTCGCTCGACTCTTCACAAAAAAAAAAAAAAGAAAAAAATGATTTCTATTTTTAACTGGGAGTGCCGCCAAAAGCCTTCAATCGAGGACCCGGCGTAGGCGTTGGTAGCTCGCCGGTGAGCGAGCAACCGGACGCTAGTTCGATTCGAGGATAGTGTGTGTACTAGTTGTAGTGTAGTTAGGTTGCAGTTGTAGTACTCCCTCCGTTCCACAAAACTAGCAATTCTTTTGACTCATAGAAAGCGTGTTTGATCTTTCGTCTTATTTAACTTTTTTTAATAAACATTACCACTTTTGTTATGACTTATTACATTACTAAAGATATTGTAGTAATGTTTTGTTTGTTTTATAATTTACATAAAAAATTTGAATAAGACGAAAGGTCCAACACAGTTTTGAGTCAAAGAATTGCTAGTTTTGTGGAACGGAGGGAGTACACGGGTAGTGTGTGTCGTGTGCGTGTAGTGTGTGTGTGTGTGAGTGTGTATGAACAGATACTACAACTGTACCCAGACCCAGAGTAAGAGGCAACTCAAAAAAAGCCTAAAAGAGTCTTTCTCCCTCCTATTAATCCAAACTCTATTTCAAATTCGAAATAGTACACAAGTTACAGTCGCCCTTAGCAAGATTTAAGAAGCAAAAATGTGTCGCCCTACATTAACCGGGTGCCCGTGGGGCCATGGTGTCGACATCAAACACTCTACAAGTACTACTACTACATATTGAATATGTTCGCTTTTGATTTTGGCTCGTGGTCGTAGGGACTATAATAATTAGAGTAATAATCTTCCATATAGGTCTCGAGCTCGGTCATGGACATGGCTAGCACTTAAGACCGCGGCTTTGGACATTATAATCCGCCGAGGGCCGCAAGCGTCTCAACGGTGTTGTTGTCATCCCTATTCAAGTCCGGACCCAAGGACGCGTCCATATTTGTCTTCGTAGCTTAGGTCCGTCTTCCTTTCTTTGGCAAATTTCCTGATTTGAATGCATACTTTGTATTTGAAGTCCAACCCACACTCGCTACAAGTGTCCCCTCATTTGGAAGTGAAATGAAACAAAACTTAAAAACTACTCTTGCTTTCTCCACCCTCCTCCCACCCTCTGCTCAAAATTGAAATTCGGAGGAGCGTGGCTCCAAAAGCCTAAAACATTCTGTCTCCCTCCTCTAAACTCTGTTTAAATTTGAAATACTAGGTGTACGTGTATTACACAAGTTTATAGTCGCTCTTAGCAAAGTTGCGTCTCGAAAACCGGGTGCCCGTGGGGCCATGGTGTCCGTGATCGAACACTCTACTATAAAAAGGTTCTTGTCTTTTCTCTCCGGTCTCTCGTCACTCTCGCCGCTTCCTTCTCCTCCCATACTAGTACTAGTAGTACCACCACTCTTCTCTTTGCTTTCTGCGACTTCCAAACTCTTCTCACCAAATCTTACCAAATAAAGAGTAGAGAGCGGTCCGACATAGGGATACGCCTCGTCCTCGGCGCCAAGGCGTCGCCATCCTTGGCAGTGCACCTCTTTATCACACCCATGGATCTAGATATGATTTTTCATGTGGTTTTCAAAACAGCAAATACAGAAGTTTTTTTTGGGTGGTTGCAGATCTGGGATCTGTCGGGGGCCTCGTGTCCCTGGTAGCGGCTACGGTGAGGTCGCATCATCGTCTTGACTTCCCGGCCCGGGGATCCCGGCGGGCGTGGGAGCCTTGGCCGCGGAGAACGAGGCGTTTATCGCGGCCTTCGACAGATTGTCGACGCCGCCGCCCCGCGAAGTGTCGGCCGCTCGGATCTCGGTGTTTTACTTGTGGGTTGGGGCGGCGGCCAAGAAAAAGTCGCAAAGAGAAGCACATCTTGTTGGGTAAACACCTAAATCTAAATTGTAAAGTGCATTACCCTTTTTTGAAGTTTTTTTTGAATGACTCTAAAAAGGTTTTGTTTTGTCTTGCATATCTGTGTGATTCATTTTATACCTTTTTCCGATTGATTCAGGTATAAACACAAAGATCTATGCGGGAGATTATAAAAGTGTGGGAGGAGGCCTAAGAAAACGCGGAAAAAAACACATTTCTTCTTAGGTAAACCCCGAATCTAATCCCAAAGTGCATTTCATTTTTCACTAACCCACCAATCCCAGATCTATAAACTTCCCACTTTAGCAAACTTGCATCAGGAACCCTGAGAGCGAAACTAAATTATATTTCCACCCTTCGTTTACCTCTTCTCGTCTATTCTTTTTTTTTTGAGGTGTCCCCATGTACGATAGATGGGCCGTCCACTAGGCTATAACTTTGCTAAGAGCGACTGTAACTTGTGTAGTAGTATAGTACACGTGCTACTAGTATTTCCAAACCTTCGTTTACCTCTTCTCTCGCCTGCGATTACGTTTCCCATGTATACGATAGATGGGCGTCCACTAGGCACTAAACTACCTCTTCTGGTTGGAGCCAAGTTTTTTTTTTTTTTTTTGCAAAAATCCAAGGATGGCAAACTAGTTTAGCAAACTCTAGGAGATGACTCCGCCCGCAAAATTAGAGGCGCAACCAAACACACGGCAGGAGATCTTTGTCATTTTATTGTTAATTGTAGTACATGAAGCCGCTGCTACGAAGCAATGGTTTAGCGACTCTCTATCATACTCATATCTTGTTGACTATATTTTTTCGGGCGAAAAAACTCGATGAAAAGTTGGAGGAAGGTGAAGAAAATAATTCTTCCATGTTCAACCGATAATATTAACACTCTGCTCACACCTAAGTACTACTGCCCCATAATGGGGGAGGGAGAGGCCTTGTCAAGGAGATGACACCCTCATCGTCTTTGTTGATGCGGACCATGTGGACGACCTTGTCAAGGAGATGACACCCTCCTCGTGCAGGAAAGGTACCTTATTTTGTTACATATTTATGTGACTCCTGCCATCTAACTTGTATAAAAATTGTGTTGTCTTAAATACCTTTTTTCAGGTTGATCCCAGGTACAACCACAAAGAAGATTTTAAAAGGATCAAAGAGAAGATCATATACACATCTATCTATCCTCCTGGAGCAATTTGAAGATAATAGATCTTGTGTTATGGGCACAAGTTATGGTGCGGTCCAAGTGAATATACAGCAGTAGTAGCTCTCTATCCTCCCTTTTAACATCTAAGAGAGGGGCTCGTGGCCGTAGGACTATAATCTCCCGTGTAGGTCTCGAGCCCCTGGTCATGGCCATGGCTAGCGCTTAAGACCTACTATTTGGAGATTATAATCTGTTGAGGGCCACAAGCGTCTCGATGGTGTTGTCGTCTTTATTCGAGTCTGGACCCGAGGGATGTCCATATTTGTCTTCGTAGCTTAGGTCTTTCGGCAAAATATGTAGTGCAAACCACCATCTTCGTGTAAACTTGTGTAAACCACGGCAAAAAAATTATGTAAATTCATCAAAAAAATCACACATGTAGATGATATGATGATATACGGCCTTGTAAAATATCACGTCCAAACTTCGACTGCTTTTGTGACCGAAGTTATAAAAATAACAAATTTCTAACAAATTGATTGGACAACTTTCTCGCTCGAAATTTGTTATTTTTATATCTCACAAACGAAGTCGAGTTTGGACAAGATATTTTACAAGGTTGTGTATCATCATATCGTCTATATGTGTGAATTTTTTGGTGAATTTAGATGACTTTTTTTTTTGCCATGGTTTACACGGGTTTACACCTAAGACGGTGGTTTGCACTACATATTTTCCCTAGGTCTTTCTTTTGACAATGTTCTTGATTCATCTTATATTGTCTCACATGGTACTATTAAATGAGCCGAAATCAGGCCTTTAGCGTAACAACCCGTTTCTCTGTAATGTTATTATTATCAAAATTTTGTTCAAATTTGGAATGCTCTAGCTCTCCAAGAATCTTGAAATAAATAACTTAAGATAGAGATAGTATTTTTCTATACAAAGTTTGGCTAATTTCCTAATTTGAATACATTTTGAAGTCCAACCCACGCTCACTACAAAAACTCATTCGGTGCGGTGTCCGTTAGCGTAACAACCCGTTTCTCGTAATGTTATCATTACCAAAATTCCTTGCATTGTAGTATGATTGTATCTCTTGCCTCTAAAATAGCTTTTCAACTTGGCTTAAACCTATGTTTCACAATTTGGATGGTAGGGTCTCGTTATTGTTTTCTAAACCCGGAAGAACATACTTTGCCTGGCGGGTTATTATTTATAGAAATGCGGTTTCTAGTGGAAGTGGAAGAAGAGAAATTTGTGCATTTCAGCTACCGAGGATGACTCCATTACTAAGAATGTTTAAAGCTCGATTCACCCGCATCGTGCATAGCAACCAAAAGAATAGCCATCACGGGCACTTTCTAACGACCTACAGTTCACCAAACTCGAACCATACAAAAAACATCCATTTTGATCTCCCAACTCGCCCAATTTCTTTCTCACCTCAATTTTGGATTGGGTACTACAAACTAAGCATCTCCCTCATTGATAAGGGCGTCGATGTCGACTTGGCGGACCACGCGTCCGCCGTGGCGTAGCGTCGAGGAGATCTGCGTGGTTGCGGGGTCGCGCCCGGGAACCCCTCCACCCGTCGAGGTCCTTTGCACCATCGGCTCGCCATCGCCAATGCCATCACGGCGCCCGCAGCGAAGTGCGCGTACCACGCGACGCAGCGTCGCGTTACAACTCCGCGCAACTCCCCGAATGCGCTGCGGGCGCTGAAGCAAATAACGGATTGGAAAACGGCGTAGCCGAGGGCAATCAGCGACTCACGGCGGTGATCGGCGTTCTCTGGCTGGATGCGAGGGCGCCATCTCCTGCTGCATCTTGGCGGCAGTCTTATGGAGATCCAGTCTTGGCGGCGCTCCTCGGGTGGGAGGGAGGGGCGGGCCGGATCGGAGGCCGTGATGGGCGGGGCACGTGCCCAGTGGGTCCCGAGCCGGCGCGGGGGAGCGGGTTGCGGTGACGGGACGCCCTGACCCCCCGGCTCGGCTCCGGCCGTAGAACCACCCTCCATCGTGCTCACAAGTAGGAGTGGTGCGAGATGAGGGGTGCGGAAGAGGAACAGACTACGAGAAGAGTGGAGTGAACTCGCACGCAGGGGGGGGGGCAAAGCCTGAACTCTCCCCTCCCTTTTCGAAAAAACCAAAAAGGTGTGGCGGACGCCGCCGGAAAAACCCTTCCCCTCCTCCCTTCGCTTCGCGGTTGGCGGTCGATTTTTGCCGCCGCACCCCCATCCGTGGCGCCTCCTAGAATATGTATTTATTCTTCTAAAAAAAAGAATATATATATTTATTGGTTCTAAGAAAAAAGAATATATATTTATTCATGCTTGTAATATTGTTCAAACATGTCGGGTTGTCACGATTTGTTCATGTAAAATATTGTTCCATGGGAAATGGGGACTCGAATCTAACTGGGACGCTGACGGGGTTGAGATTTTGGCCCGTTTGCTTTAGATTCTAGATTTTGAAAATCTAGATTCTGAATGGATTTCTAAAATCTAGATTCTAAATAAAATCTAATTTTCATGTTTGGAGGATACATAGATTTTTTTTTCTCTAAGATTTTAGAATCTAAGGTGATCCAAACGGGGCCTTATTTGAGGTGTCCAACAAAAAAACGCAATTCTTTGACTTTTTAAAATCTAATTTAATTTGACCAAAATTTTGACCTTGTGATGGCAAGCTAATCTAATTTTTTTTGGACCGAGAAGATCGGGGTTCAATAACTCTTGACATACTTCAGACCCGTGTTGGATACATGCGATTGTAAAATGCCAGCGTCGTAGCCTATACGTCTTTGCTTCAACTCCTTCCCTCCACTCGCTTCAACTCCTTCACTTCCCCGCCCGGTGTGCGCGCCTGGCGCTCCTAGCCTCTCCCCGCCCGCCCACCACGCCGCCGCCGCCTCCATTCTTTCCTCGCCCCTCCCCTCCCCCCGCCGCCGTCGAAGATGAAGTGGCACAGGAGAGGGACCCAAAGACGGGAGGTTCGCCCCCGGTTCCTCCCCCCGGCGATGTCGATGGAGGTGAAGACGGAGGTGACGACACCGCCAAGGTTCAACAAGGGCGTCCCGCCGCCTCCACGGGTACAACAAGCCGGGCATCCGTGCCGCCGCCCTTGTCTCGTGGAAGACTAGAAGCCCGTGAGCCACTCAAAGGCATCAAACCCTAGCGACGCTGATGATGGAGAGGCGGAAGCGGCATGCGCCGATGGCGTTGGAGGAGTTGCGCCCGCAACACCGAGTTGAGGCGCCCACCCGCGGGGCACGACATGCAGGGCCGATGCGCGGCGGCGCGGACGCCGCTACCGCTGCCGAGGCCTTGTACTTCGCCTCCCGGCAGCGGCGCCGTTGATGAGGCGCTAGCGGCCGAAGCCGGGCGGAGGCGAGGGCGAAGGAGAAGTCCTCGCAGCGGCGCCGAGGCAAGCGGTGAGGAAGTCGGGCGGCGAGGCGACGCCAAAGGAGAAGGAAGCGAGCTCGTCATTGGCGCAGTAATAATGCCTCGTTTAAAACTTTTTTTCCACTCGGGGATGAGGATGACCCCATTTCCATTACTTTTGATTACGGAAACACAAGCATTCATTAGAAGTTTTACGTAAGAGAAGCTACAAAAACGCGGGACATGCCTAAGAGACTCTATCGAGCTTAAAACCGAACACAACGTAACCTCCCTTGAACCCATATATCACGGGCAATCGGACAACGACAACAGTTTAAACGGTAGCAAAGAAACACCAAAAGTAGACTAAGCCCTCTCCCGAGCACCCGAAACTTAGCATAACAACAACTTAGCATATATATAAATCTAAAAATATCATTGGAAAGATCTTTAAGTCTAGTTTTTTAACAAATTTATTTGTAGATTTAAATATTGCACGTATTTTCTACAAACCTAGCTAGTCAAAGTTGAGAAAGTTTGACCCAAGACGCATCCCATAGTGACATCTATTTTGAGATGAGGGAGTACTTGTTTAAAACTCAAAATTGTGGAAACCAATACTAGCTGTTTTTGGCATATATAGGAGTAGTTACGTGAATGGTACGTAGTACTATAGTTCTCTAGCCACCGCGGCATAGTTCACTTTTTTCGTCATCATTTGTAGTTTCGAACGTGATTTGAGGATTGTGATTTGTTTTTTTTTGTTGATCTTATCTCGGACCCCTCATATAATTGTTCTTGCTATATATATATATATATATATATATATATATATATATATATATATATATATATATATATATATATATATATAGTGCCCGGAGGTGGTGGTTGTGAAACCCATCATGCGGAAGCTCAGGGGAAGTTTCGGGGGCTATTGAGGATCTCAACAAAGGGAAGGCCGAGAAGGAGAGGCTCATGATGCAAAGGCTCGACCAAGTCTTAGGGCTGTTGAGTCTGTTGTTGAGTACGTGAAGAATTAAAAGGCTGAGAAGGTGCAATACTTTCGGGGCGCGGTGCGTGGTGCCATTCGATTCGATGCCGACACCACACTAATTAATGTGATCGATCTTATCTTTGTCTTGACTTACTTTTGTTGATGATGTACTATCTAGCTAAGTTAGTATTAAAACTATGTGTGATGATCGATGCAAACTCGATGACCGCTTGCTCAATTTGATAAAATATATGATGCTAGTAGCTTGTTCGCATACAAATTGTTGACCACACATACATATGCCCGCATATATAGCTAGCTATTTAATTTTACAAAGATAGACCATGTTTAGTTTTACAAAGATCGAGACCATGTTCGAGTTTATAAAGATTAAGAGATGGTATGCCATCTCAAATGCCAACACACCCACGTCCCGAAAGCAATGTACCTTCTCAGCCTTTTAATTCTTCAAGTACTCAACAGCAGACTCAACAGGCCGGAAGACTTGGTCGAGCCTTTGCATCATGGGCCTCTCCTTCTTTTTTTTTGAGAAACATGAGCCTCTCCTTCTCAGCCTTCCCTTTGTTGAGATCCTCAATAGCCCCAGAAACTTCCCGGAGCTTCCGCATGATGGGTTTCACAACCACCACCTCCAGGCACTACGTATATATATGCAAGAAACAATTATATGCCGGGTCCAGATGAGATCGTGTCAACAAAAAAACAAATCGCAATCCTAAAATTAAATCACGTTCAGAAACTGCAACAGATGAAAGAAAAGTGAACTATGCCAAAACTGGTGGCTAGAGAACTACTACCATTCACAGAACTATATATATATGCCAAAATAGCTATTGGTTTCCACAATTTTAAGTTTTAAACAAGTGAGAAGTGCTCAGGAAAAGGAGATCCGGAAATCATGAGGATACTGCAAGTAACATGTTCTGCAAGAATCGAAAAGGTCTATAATCTATATATATGACGTGAGGCCATGTTAATAGGCTAGATGATTAGAAGCTGGGAGTTGTTGTTATGCTAAGTTTCGGGTGCTCTGGGAGAGGGCTTAGTCTACTTTTGGTGTTTGCTGTTACCGTTTGAACTGCTGTCGTTGTCTGATTGCCCGTGATATATGGGTTCAAGGGAGGTTACGTTGTGTTCAGTTTTAAGCTCAGTAGAGTCTCTTAGACATGTCCTGCGTTTTTGTAGCTTCTCTTCTGTAAAACTTCTAATGAATGCTTGTGTTTCCGTAATCAAAAGTAATGGAAATGGGGTCATCCTCATCCCCGAGTGGAAAAAAAAAGTTTTAAACGAGGCATTATTACCCCGCGCCAACGACGAGCTCGCTTCCTTCTCCTTCGGCCACCTCCGCCGCCAAACTTCCTCACCGCTTGCTTGCCTCGACGCCGCCGAGGACTTCTCCTTCCCCCTCGCCGCCGGCTTCCCCGGCCGCTAGCCGCCTCATCAACGACGCTGCCGCCGGAGGCGAAGTACAAGGCCTCGGAACGGTAGCGGCGTTCGCGCCGCCCGATCGGCGCAGATGTCGTGCCCCGGGGGTGGCGCTCCAACTGGGGCAGGTTGCCGACGCAACTCCTCCAACGCCATCGCCGCATGCCGCTCCGCTCTCCATCATCGCGGCCGCTAGGTTTGATGCCTTTGAGTGGCTACGGAGCTTCTAGTCTTCCACGAGACAAGGACGAAGCGCACGCATGCCCAGCCTTTTGTACCCCGTGGAGGCGCCGGGAGGCCCGGACGCCCTTGTTGAACCTTGGCGGTGTCGCCACCTCCGTCTTCACCTCCGCCGACATCGCCAGGGGACGAGGAACCGGCCGACGAACCTCCCCGTCTTTGGGTCCCTCTCCATGTGCCACTTCATCTTCGACGGCAGCCGGGGAGGGAGAGGGCGAGGAAAGAATGGAGGCGGCGCGCGCGTGGTGGGCGGGAAGAGGCTAGGAGCGCAGCGGCACGCCTCGGGCGGGGAAGTGAAGGAGTTGAAGGCAGTGGAGGGAAAGGAGTTGAAGCAAAGATTTATAGGCTACGACGCTGGCATTTTACAAGCCGCATGTATCCAACACGGGTCTGAAGTATGTCAAGAGTTATTGAACCCCGATCCTCTCGTCCAAAAAAAAAATTGGGATAGACGCGGCGACGCGCGCGCGCGGTCAAACAAAATTGCGACAAGACGTGCAATTTGGTCAAATTAGATTTTAAAAAGTCAAAAAATTGCGTTTTTTTTTTGTTGGACACCTCAAATAAGGCCCCGTTTGGATCACCTTAGATTCTAAAATCTTAGAGAAAAAAATCTATGTATCCTCCAAACATGAAAATTAGATTTTATTTAGAATCTAGATTTTAGAAATCCATCGAGAATCTAGATTTTCAAAATCTAGAATCTAAAAGCAAACGGGGCCTAAATCTCAACCCCGCCGCATCCGGTTAGATTCGAGTCCCCATTTCCCATGGAACAATATTTTACATGCATGAACAAATCGTGACAACGACATGTTTGAACAATATTACAAGCATGAATAAATATATATTTTTTTTCTTAGAACCAATAAATATATATATTCTTTTTTTTAGAAGAATAAATACATATTCTAGGAGGCACCACGGATGGGGTGCGGCGGCAAAATCGACCGCCAACCGCGGCGAAAAGGGAGGAGGCCGGGGAAGGGTTTTTTTCCGACGGCGTCCCGCCACACCTTTTTTTTTTTTCGAAAAGGGAGGGGAAGAGTTCGGGCTTTGCCCCCCTCCTCCTCCGCACGGGTTCACTCCACTCTTTCGTAGTGTTCCTCTTCCGCACCCCTCATCTCGCACCACTCCTACTTGTGAGCACGATGGAGGGTGGTTCTACGGCCGGAGCAGTGAGCCGGGGGGTCCGGGCGTCCGTCACCGCAACCCGGCTCCCCCCGCCGCCGCCGCGCAGCAGACCCACCCCCGGGTTGTGGCTCCCCCGCCTCCACGTGCTCCCCGATCCGGCCTCGTCTCCTCCTCCTCCCACTCCGAGGGAGCGCCTTCGCCAAGCACCTGATTCCATGTATGACCTGGCTGCCGTATGGACCAGAGATGGCGCCTTCGCATCCGGGCCGGGAGAATGCCGACTTCCACCTCGCCGGTGAGTCGCTTGATTGCCCTTGTGCTTACGCCGATTTTCCTAATCCTCGTTGTTTGCTTTGCGCCGCAGCCGCTGCACTCCGTGAGTTGGAGGCGGAGCGTAACAAGACGCACGCTGCGCGCGGTGGTACGCAAGATTCGCCTTGGCGCCGTGATGGCACCGGGCGATGGCGGAGTCGATGGTGCAGCGGACCCGGCGGGGTGGAGGGGTTCCCCAAGGGCAAGACTGGCGAACCACGCAGATCTCCTCGACGGCTACGCTGCGCTTACGGCGGACGCGGTGGTCCGCGAGGTCGACATCGACGCCCTTATCAACGAGGGAGATGCTTAGTTTGTAGTACCTAGTCACAGCCTGAGGTGAGAAAGAAATTGGGCGAGTTGGGAGATCAAAATGGATGTTTTTTTGTATGGTTCGTGAGTTTGGTGAACTCAGTAGGTCGCTAGAAAGTGCCCGTGATGGCTATTCTTTTTGGTTGCTATGCACAAAGACGGGTGAATCGAGCTTTAAACATTCTTAGTAATGGAGTCATCCTCAAGAGCTGAAATGCACGGTGAGATCTCTTGATCACTTCCACTAGAAACCGCATTTCTATAAATAATAACCCGCTGTGCAAAGTATGTTCTTCCGTGGTTTAGAAAACAATAACAGACCCTACCATCCAAATTGTGAAACATAGGTTTAAGCCAAGTTGAAAAGCTATTTTAGAGGCAAGAGATACAATCATACTACAATGCAAGGAATTTTGGTAATGATAACATTACAGAGAGAAACGGGTTGTTCGCTTAACGGGACACCGCACCGAATGAGTTTTTGTAGTGAGCGTGGGTTGGACTTCAAAATGTATTCAAATTAGGAAATTAGCCAAACTTTGTATAGATAAATACTCTCTCGATCTTAAGTTATTTATTTCAAGATTCTTGAGAGCTAGAGCATTCCAAATTTGAACAAAATTTTGATAATAATAACATTACTGAGAAACGGGTTGTTCTCGCTAAAGGCCGATTTGGCTGATTTAATAGTACCCGTGAGACAATATAAGATGAAACAAGATGAAGCAAGAACATTGTCGAAGAAAGACCTAGGGAAAATATGTAGTGCAAACCACCGTCTTCATGTAAACCCGTGTAAACCATGGCAAAAAAAAGTCATCTAAATTCACTAAAAAATCACACATATAGATGATATGATGATACATAACCTTGTTAAATATCTTGTCCAAACTCGACTTCGCGTTTGTGAGATATAAAAATAACAAATTTCGAGCTAGAAAGTTGTCTAGTCAATTTGTTAGAAATTTGTTATTTTTATAACTCGGCCACAAAAACAGAGTCGAGTTTGGACGTGATATGATTTTACGTGTATCATCATATAATCTACATGTGTGATTTTTTTGATGAATTTACATAATTTTTTTGCCGTGGTTTACACAAGTTTACACGAAGATGGTGGTTTGCACTACATATTTTGCCGAAAGACCTAAGCTACGAAGACAAATATGGACATCCCTGTCGAATAAAGACGCGACAACACCATCGAGAGGATAGGATTATAAGAGGTCTTAGCCGTGGCCATAGGGCTCGAGACCTACACGCGGAGATTATAGTCCTACGCCACGAGCCCCTCTCTTAGATGTTAAAAGGGAGGATAGCTACTACTGCTGTATATTCACTTGGACCGCACCACAACTTGTGCCCACAACACAAGATCTATTATCTTCAAATTGCTCCAGGAGGATAGATAGATGTGTATATGATCTTCTCTTTGATCCTTTTAAAATCTTCTTTGTGGTTGTACCTGGGATCAACCCGAAAAAAGGTATTTAAGACAACACAATTTTTATACAAGTTAGATGGCAGGAGTCACATAAATTTGTAACAAAAGAAGGTACCTTTCCTGCGCGAGGAGGGTGTCATCTCCTTGACAAGGTCGTCCACATGGTCCGCATCAACAAAGACGATGAGGGTGTCATCTCCTTGACAAGGCCTCTCCCTCCCCCATTATGGGGCAGTAGTACTTAGGTGTGAGCAGGAGTGTTAATATTATCAGTTGAACATGGAAGAATTATTTTCTTCACCTTCCTCCAGCTTTTCATCGAGTTTTTTTTCGCCCGAAAAAAAATATAGTCAACAAGATATGAGTATGATAGAGAGTCTGCTAAACCATTGCTTCGTAGCAGCTTCATGTACTACAATTAACAATAAAATGACAAAGATCTCCGCCGTGTGTTTGGTTGCGCCTCTAATTTTGCGGGCGGAGTCATCTCCTAGAGTTTGCTAAACTAGTTTGCCATCCTTGGATTTTTGCAAAAAAAGAAAAAAACTTGGCTCCAACCAGAAGAGGTAGTTTAGTGCCTAGTGGACGGCCCATCTATCGTATACATGGGAACAGAACAGACGAGAAGAGGTAAACGAAGGCTGGAAATACTAGTAGCACGTGTACTATACTACTACACAAGTTACAGTCGCTCTTAGCAAAGTTATAGCCTAGTGGACGGCCCATCTATCGTACATGGGGACACCTCAAAAAAAAAGAATAGACGATAAGAGGTAAACGAAGGGTGGAAATATAATTTAGTTTCGCTCTCAGGGTTCCTGACGCAAGTTTGCTAAAGTGGGAAGTTTATAGATCTGGGATTGGTGGGTTAGTGAAAAATGAAATGCACTTTGGGATTAGATTCGGGGTTTACCTAAGAAGAAATGTGTTTGTTTCCGCGTTTTCTTAGGCCTCCTCCCACACTTTTATAATCTCCCGCATAGATCTTTGTGTTTATACCTGAATCAATCGGAAAAAGGTATAAAATGAATCACACAGATATGCAAGACAAAACAAAACCTTTTTAGAGCCATTCAAAAAAAAACTTCAAAAAAGGGTAATGCACTATAAAGTTTAGATTTAGGTGTTTACCCAACAAGATGTGCTTCTCTTGCGACTTTTTCTTCGCCGCCGCCGCCCCCAACCCACAAGTCAAACACCGAGAGATCCGAGCGGCCCAAGACTGCGGCAGACGACGGCGTCGGCAATCCCGTCGAACGCCTGCGATAAACGCCTTGTTCTCCCTCCGCCGCGCTCCCACGCCCGGCCGGGATCCCCGGGCCGGGAAGTCAAGACGATGACGCGACCTCACCATAGCCGCTACCGGGGACACGAGGCCCCCGACGGATCCCAGATCCGCAACCACCAAAAAAAAAAAAAAACTTACGTATTTCTTTGTTTTGAAAACCACATGAAAAATCATATCTAGATCCATGGGTGTGATAAAGAGGTGCACCGCCAAGGATGGAGACGCGAGGCCGAGGGCCGAGGACGAGGAGATCCCTATGTCGGACCGCTCTCTACTCTTTTATTTGGTAAGATTTGGTGAGAAGAGTTTGGAAGTCAGCGAAACAAAGAGAAGAGTGGTGGTACTACTAGTACTAGTATGGGAGGAGAAGGAAGCGACGAGAGTGACGAGACACTGGGAGAGAGAAAGACAAGAACCTTTTTATAGTAGAGTGTTCGATGCGGACACCATGGCCCCACGGGCACCCGGTTTTCAGACGCAACTTTGCTAAGAGCGACTATAAACTTGTGTAATACACGTACACCTAGTATTTCAAATTTAAACAGAGTTTAGAGGAGGGAGACAAAATGTTTTAGGCTTTTTGGAGCCACGCTCCTCCGAATTTCAATTTTTGAGCAGAGGGTGGGAGGAGGGTGGAGAAAGCAAGAGTAGTTTTTAAGTTTTGTTTCATTTCACTTCAAAGTAGGGGGACACTTGTAGCGAGTGTGGGTTGGACTTCAAATACAATATGTATTCAAATCGGAAATTTGCCAAAGAAAGGAAGACAGACCTAAGCTACGAAGACAAATATGGACGTCCCTTGGGTCCAGACTCGAATAGGGATGACAACAACACCGTTGAGACGCTTGCGGCCCTCGGCAGGATTATAATGTCCAGCGCGGGTCTTAAGTGCTAGCCATGTCCATGACCAGAGCTCGAGACCTATATGGAAGATTATTACTCTAATTATTATAGTCCTACGGCCACGAGCCAAAATCAGCCGAACATATTCAATATGTAGTAGTAGTGACCCCATGGCCCCACGGGCACCCGGTTAATGTAGGGCGACACATTTTTGCTTCTTAAATCTTGCTAAGGGCGACTGTAACTTGTGTACTATTTTGAATTTGAAATAGAGTTTGGATTAATAGGAGGGGGAGAAAGACTCTTTTAGGCTTTTTTTTTGAGTTGCCTCTTACTGGGTGCGGGTACGGTTGTAGTATCTGTTCATACACACTCACACACACACACTACACGCACACGACACACACTACCCGTGTACTCCCTCCGTTCCACAAAACTAGCAATTCTTTGACTCAAAAATCGTGTTGGACCTTTCGCCTTATTCAAATTTTTTATGTAAATTATAAAACAAACAAAACATTACTACAATATCTTTAGTAATGTAATAAGTCATAACAAAAGTGGTAATGTTTATTAAAAAAAGTTAAATAAGACGAAAGATCAAACACGTTTCTATGAGTCAAAGAATTGCTAGTTTTGTGGAACGGAGGGAGTACTACAACCAGACCTAACTACACTACAACTAGTACACACACTATCCTGGGAATCGAACTAGCGTCCGGTTGCTCGCTCACCTGGGCGAGCTACCAACGCCTACGCTTCGGTCCTCGACCATTAGGCTTTTGGCGGCACTCCCGCATTAAAAATAGAAATCATTTTTTTTTTTCTTTTTTTCTTTTTTGTGCGAGTCGAGCGAGGAGGGATAGGGGGCCTGGGGCCCCGGGAGTAGTACTACTCTGTATACCATGCATGCGAATCCTCGGAGTACAATAGGGCCCACGCTGCCTATCGTCGTTCCATCCATCCTTGGTGCAGGTCGCTCTGCACCTGCACTGACTCCTTTTTTCCATGACCGGCCTGTAGGGTCACATATGGAGTCATTTGACAGCCCTGTTCGATGCAAGATCTTGGGAGAAGGAAGAGACGAGGAGGCATAGAGACAGAGAGAGAGAGAGAGAGAGTTTGGCCAAGCTCCCGCATCTCCATTTGATATAGGGTCGCCAAATTTGTTTCGACACAATTACTAGTTGGTGAAATATTCGATTTGTAGCACTTTTCGTTTGGAGTATTTGGTATTTATTGTCTTACCATAGAGTAATTAGGCTTAAGATTCATCTCGCTCTTTTCGCCTAAACTGTGTAATTAGTTTTTTTTTTGTTTCTCTATATTTAAATACTCCATGCATGCGTTAAAAGATTTGATGTGCCACGCATCTTTGTAGCACTTTTTTTTTTGGTTGCATGGGAACTAAGGCCTTGTTTAGGTGGCTAAAATTTCTAATCTTTTTCCCACTTTCTCTCCATCACATCACATTAAATACACCAAAAGATATATGTTTGGAGTATTAAATATAGTTAAAAAAAAATAACTAATTACACAGTTTAGATGTACATTGCGAGACGATTCTTTTGAGCCTAGTTACGCCATGGTAGGATAATATTTACCACTAACAAACGAAACATGCTACAGTGTACGATGTGACATCCGGTTCCAATTTTTAGCCATCTAAACAAGGCCTAAACACCCTCATTGCACAAAGGCATCATCGATCTGCACACCTACTCCTACTATTCACTTGGACCGCACCACAAAGATCTACTATTATCTTCAAATTGCTCGAGCACCATAGATAGATGGATATGATCTTCTCTTTAATCCTTTTATAATTTCCTGCCCACTAGTTCTTTGTGGTTGTACTCCAAAAAAAGATATTTAAGACAACATAATTTTTGTACAAGTTAGATTGAGTCACATACAGAGAGTAGATTTGTAAGACGACACAAATGCACTGTTCCAAGCGTTTGCGCTAGATCCCGTCTTTGGATCTCGCCTCCAAGGTCGCCCACATGGTTTGCATCCACATGGGTCATATTTCGTAAAAAGCAAGCTAATTTCAGTGTCATATTTCTAGCGGCAGGATTAAATTTCACAATTTCTCACAATTAAAAGTAAAATGACAAGTCGTCTCCAAGAGTTTGCTAAACTAGTCTACCATCCTTGGATTTTTGCAAAAACGAAATTTTTTTTTTTTGACTCACGTTCCTCTATTTGCTTCCTTTAGAAGGAATATATTCTGTCCTAGTCATCAAGATTCCCAGTTTCTCTGCATTCATCGTGTGGGCCCACTTGTAATTTTATCTAAATATATCCATGTGACATCTTGTTTTGAAGAATTAATTGAAACAAATTTAATGGTGTAATCGGAATTTAATTTAGATTTTTGGTTTGTCAGTTAAAACATTTTTTAGGTATTTTAAATTGTGCGGCCCGCCGGTGGACATGCTCTCTCTCATCTATAATTAATCCGACGCTTCGCGACAAGGAACGAAGCGTTTCACGCTGCCGGGCACGCCGGGCCGGCCGGCTCGCCGCCGCCGCGCGAGTCCCCGTCTGAGTTGTTGGAAATGGTTTTGGTCAAAACTTTTTTGGGAATATAAAAACTCGTCGTTCCGTCCATCCTCGCAGTGTCATCTGCACCAGCACGGGTCTGTAGAACCGTAATCATGATGATGATATGCCTGAACACTGTGTACAGTAGGTGTACTGTACATCAGGGGTCACGTATGGAGTCATTTCACATGCCTGTTCGATCGATCGATCGATCGAGAGAAGGAGGTGAGTGTTCGATGCCAAATTTGTTTCAACACAAGGCCAAAATTTGTCTCTTTACGGAACAAATCAAGCTGAATTGTTTAGAGCCACAATGCACAAACTAGCAATACAGGTTCGATCTGATTCGAGTATTTAGAAGGCGGCCTCCTCCCGCCCGCACTTCGTGTAGAGACAACAGCGCCGTCGAGACGCTTGCGCCCTGCCACATGCGCCACAGCCACGCGCGGTGTGGCGGCCACACATCTGGTGGCGGGCAAAACGGCCGCCACACTTGCCACACTCGCCACACACTAAACGACGAGCAAAAATAGAAAAACGACAGAAGCATGAAAGCTGAACCAAACACTCGCCTTGGGTCTGTGGCATGCCTAATCTTACGAAGGCGAGTTGGGGCGTGATCCTGACACCCCATTAAGCTCTAGCCATGCGCATGATACGTGAAGTGGAATCCACGTGAGGCAAGGCGAGGCCAGCCGATAGCATGCGAGAAGAAGGTTGCGAGAAGAAGGCTGTGAGAAGAAGGCGACGCCACGTGAAGCAAGTGAAGAAGATGTGCTTTTCTTGCGACATTTTCTTCGCCTCCTCCCCATCCTTTTATAATCTCCCGCGTAGGTCTTTGTGTTTGTGCCTAGGAAGAATCGGGAAAAGGTATAAGACAACAAAATAATTGAGCAATGTTGTACAAGCTAGTAGATAGCATGAGTCACACAGATATGCAAGACAAAACAAAACCTTTTTATAGCCATTCAAAAAAACCCTTCAAAAAAAGGAAGGAAAATGCACTTTACTAGATTTCGGTGCTTACCCAAGACCAAGATGTGCTTCCGCGACGGATCCCGATCTGCAACCACCAAAAAAAGAAAAGAAGATGTGCTTCCGTGACGGACCCCAGATCTGCAACCACCAAAAAAAGCAAAAACTTTTGTATTTGCTGCTTCAAAAACCACACGAAAAACCATGGATGTGATAAAGAGCACCACCTGCCCGGGATGGAGATGAAGGCGAAGGCGAGGCACCCCTGTGTCGGACAGCTCTGTACTACAACTACTCAGGTTTGGTTGAGATGAATTTGGAAAGTCAGGACGGAGAAGAGGTGATAAGTAAGAGTACTAGTAGGTGTAGTATGGGAGAAGGAAGAGACGAGAGACTGCGAGAGAAAACTGGCCATAGCACTAATAAAGGAATCCGAGGTGGCAACTGTAGAGTGTACGATGCAGACACCATGGTCCCACGGTTAATGTAAAAGGGCGATCAGAACTTGTGTGCTATTTCGAAATTTCAAACATTACTAGGATCATGCCCCAGCGTTGCTTTACGGGTGTTATATCGCTCACTTAACATTGCCATTCAACAAAATTACATGCTTCCAATAAGATTATAGACTTTATTTAATTAAAAAGAAAAGATTACAGACTTGTACTCATAATAGTTGTGTGAGAAAAGAAGAGAACAATATACCACATTTGTAGGCCTTAGATTTTATATTTCCTATAATTACAATTTGTAAGTTTTCTTTGTTAAAAAGAAAAGTTTGTCCTACTCTATCCCAACTGCCATCGTGTGGGCCCACTGTTAATTTTATCTAAATACTACTCCTATATCCACGTGAAGTCTTGTTTTGAAGAATTAATTGAAACAAATTTACGGTGTAATCGGAATTTAATTTAGATTTTTGGTTTGTCAGTTAAAACATTTTTTAGGTATTTTAAATTGTGGGCCCTCAACGTGCCCCGAACCACGATCGTTGTTGTTGTTTAAATTGTGGGGCCCGCCCAAGGGCTATTAATCCGACGCTTCGGCGACAAGGAACCGTAAGCGTTCACGCTTGGCTGGCACGGCCGGGCGGCCTCGCTTCGCGCCGGCCGCGCGAGAGTCCCCCTCAGACAGCTTGTTGGAAAAGGTTTTGGTCAAAACTTTTTTGGGAATATAAAAACTCGTCGTTCCGTCCATCCTCGCAGTGTCATCTGCACCAGCACGGGTCTGTAGAATCGTAGGAGTAATCATGATGATGACATGCTCGAACACCGTGGTACGATGAGGTGTACTGTACATCAGGGGTCACGTATGGAGTCATTTCACATGCCTGTTCGATCGAGAGAGATAGAGAGAGAATGAGGTGAGTGTTCGATGCCAAATTTGTTTCAACACAAGGCCAAAATTTGCCTCTTTACGGAACAAATCAAGCTGAATTGGTTTGTTGAGCCACAATGCACAAACTAGCAATACAGGTTCGATGCAGATTCTTGGAGAGCCAGAGCATTCCAAATTTTAACAATTTTTTTGATAATATAACAACATTATAGAGAACAGGTTGTTTTGCTAACGCCTGATTTTGGATGATTTAATAGTATTCCGTGAGACACAACAAGCTGAAACAAGATGAAGCAAGAGCAAGTGAACATTGTCAAAAAGAGGAAGCAAACCTAAGCTACGAAGGCACTGTAGCGCGCAAGAGCCGGAGCCGGGGGAGCCCCAAAACTCCGGCTCCTAGCGACATGGCCCAATGTCAGTGAGAGGGAGAGGGAGGGAGAGAGAAAAGTGGCTCCTAGCTACAGTGGGGTGCAGGAGGAGCCGGAGCCAAAGCTTCTTTTGCCAAACTTGTTCAGCCGGAGTCGAAGCGCGACTCGGAAAAATGCTCGACTCGGCGAGGAGAGGGGAGTGGCCCCGCCGGCGACCTCCAGCACCCATACTTTTATAATCTCCCGCGTAGGTCTTTGTGGTTGTACAAGCTATAGCATGAATCACACAAATATACAAGACAAAACAAAACCTCTTTAGAGCCACTAAAAAAACTTCAAAAGAGAAGTGCATTTCAGAGATCTCAGCAGTGTTTACCCAAGAAGATGTGCTTCTTTTGCGACATTTTCTTCGGCCTCCTTCCCAACCCAACACTAGAGATCAGAGCGGCCGGGACTTCAGAGACCACATGAAGTCGAGACTGCAACCACCAAAAAAAGAAAAAACTTCTGTATTTGCTGTTTCAAAAACCACATGAAAAACCATATCTAGGATGTCATAAAGAGCACCACCTGCCCGGGATGGAGACGAAGGCTTAAGGCGAGGCCCACTCGTGGGCTGTGTCGGACCGCTCTGTACTCAGGTTTGGTTGAGATGAGTTTGGAAAGTCAGGACGGAGGGAGAAGAGGTGAGAAGAGTACTAACTACTACTAGTACAGTAGGTGTAGTATGGGAGAAGGAAGACTGGAGACTGGAAGAGACGAGAGACTGCGAGAGAAAACTGCCCATAGCACTATAAGGAATCCGAGGTGGCAACTGTAGAGTCTAGAGTGTTCGATGCAGACACCATGGTCCCACGGTTTAATGTAAAAAGGCGATGTGTAACTTGTGTGCTATTTCAAAATTTCAAACATTGTTTGGAGTAATAGGAAGGACTATGGGAGAATTAGGAATTTGGCCCCTGAAAAATAAGTTTGTCTTAGGAATCGGAACCATTTTTTTGAATTTGGGAATCGGCCCCAAACCAAAAATTTGTTAGGAATCAGGCCTTTCGTCACTTTTGGAAAATATGCATGGTTACTACTAACAAAACATCCAACTTTTCATCACGCATGTGATCGATAGATCGATCAATCCCAATAAAAACTTGCTTATAGTGCCCACACAACACCACGTAAGAAACTTTCACACTCCTTGCGGATCCTACATTCCTCGCCGCAGTAACATCCTCCACGCCCGCAATGAATCCATCCATCCGTGAATGGCGGCGCACCGGTTTCGCCCCTCTCTCACCGATGCCCGTCATGGCGAGGCACCGGTGGTCTTTGAAGGACGGTATTCTCTACTCCAATTTGGCGGTATATGTGCTGTCATCAAGTCGCTCCTCAAGAAATCCCATGCATGTCGCCGGGGCCGTTCGCCCGAGTTCCAGTTCCTACGGCCGCTGACGTCCGGCCGCCGTCGCGGTGGTGGTCGCCGATCTCACGCAACACCCGCCGCGCATAGTCGTCGTTCGCGGCACCGGTGTTGGCCCTGTAGAGCACAAGAGCAAGAACATACTTGGCGGTTTCATGCCCTGACGAGGCGGCGCGCCGCAGCTTCTCGAGCGACGGGGTGACGGTTGCGGCGCCTTCGACGAAGACGGCATACATGCGGCTTTGAAGCACGCCTCCGGGTTGCCGACGGCGGCGAGCTTGGTGATGAGATTCTCGCGATACTTGAGCGAGTAGTACGGCCACCAGCCCCCCACCTGGCGGTACAAGAGACCGGTCGGCCGGGATGCTCCCTCCCACCGGGGGGCCGCCGACGCCGCTTTCATCCGCGTGAACAGGTGGCCCGCAGATTGTGGAGGTCCTCCATGGGATTCTCGAGACCTTGGCGACACCAATCGCAATCTCTACAAGCATGTCACGCGGAAGGTTTTTCCATGGCGGGCGGGCGGCGGGGAGCTTTTTGGTGGGGGCGGCTAGCGCGCTCTAGCTACGTTTTGTGCGGCGAAGAGTTTGTCGGCAGCAATAATGCGGGTGCGAAGACTGGTGCAGGGCGTGGGTTATCGGGCGGGGCGCGGCGGTGCACTCCGGCGGAGGTGTCGAGCCAAATGGGCATTCGAACTATCCCGGTCTTGGCGTCAGTAAGATAAATGTTTTCAAAACGTTACATGTTTTCCCATGACAAGATGATCTCAAATCAAAATGTTGTAAGCTATAAAGTTTCATGGATATTTGAGAACTACAATCATTATGTTGGTGGTTTGTCTATCCGATTTTTTGAAAAATTTAAATTTCAATTTCCAATTTTTTGAAATTGAGACCTATATATAAGTTTATCTTTACAAGATAATGTGAAACCAAAAAGTTTTCAACTAGAGAGTTTCACAACTTAGCAAGACCTTAAATTCTTATTTTGGTTCTTTCCCCATCCGACATAGTGCTAGTGACATTGTTCACGAATCTTAGAAATTTGTCTTCTACTTTCATAAACTCTATGACACATGTGTAAATCTCGTGTGGATAGTGTTACCGCGACATCATCATATGAATAAATGACCTACATAAAAGATGTACATCTTAAGAAGTTATACAAGTTTTGACCATAGATTAAAAAGAAAAATTAGGGTTCTTGTTGGAAGCTCGGGGAGGTGAACAAAAGTTGGCGCTTCGGCGTAACGGTCGAGTGACGGACATGACCCGCGGAGCGCGGAACACGTCCAAGGAAATGGGCAGAGACGCCTTTTCTTCAGACGAAACCATAGATCCCAATGCGTGTCTCTAAGCTAAATGTTTTCAATCTGTTACATGTTTTTCCATGATAAGATGATGCCAAATCAAAACGTTGTAAACTACAAAGTTTCATGGATAATTGAGAGTTATAATCGTCATGTTGGTGGTTTGTCTATCCGAGGTCACTTAAAACATTTAAATTTCAATTTCCATTTTTTTTGAAATTGAGACCTAGATTTCCTTTACAAGGTAATGTCAAACCAAAAAGTTTTCAACTAGAGAGTTTTGAACTTAGCAAGATCTACATCTTTTTTTTTTTGTTGTTTCCCCATCCGACATAGTAGTGCTAGTGACATTGTTCACAAATCTTAGAAATCTCTCTCATAGTTTCATCAACTATATATGAGATATGTGTAAATCTTGTGAACAATGTTACCGCGACATCGTCGGATGAAGAAATGGCCAATATAAAAGGTGTAGTACATCTTTAGAAGTTATACAACTTTTACGTGCTTGACTTCTTCTGCTGAAATCATTGGATGAACCAAAAATGTTGTCTGAAGTTGTAATTTTGAAATTCAAATTTTAAATGTTCTCAATAAAACATGACAAAAGTAATAGCAGTAAGAATACAATATCTTGAGTACAGCATTATTCTTTAGAAAAATAGAAAGAAAAACTCTCACATTTGGAGTTACTATGAGGGAGAAAGACTAGTTGCAAGTTTTGGCCACAGATTAAAAAAGAAAAATCAGAGTTCTTGAGTCCGAAGGCCTCTGCAAGCATGTCTCCATATGCAGTCCGCGCTCAACAGTCCGCGCGCATAGTTGGGCGAGCCGGCGCTATGCGGGTGAGTTAAACCCGGTGCAGTGCGAGGCATCGCGAAGGCGCGAGACGTGGGATTTTAAGGCGTGTTTGGTGCCAGCCAGGCTCCCGTCGTGCAGTGTCCCAGTGTTTGGTTACCTGCTCTCATCCCCGAGCCAGGCTCCCCTTTCATGCAAAAAGTGCTCCACGGCCAGGCTCGAGGAGGAACGGCCGAATCGGCGTTCCTCCCGGCCGGGCTCGCTCCGTGCTCCCCTCGTGGCCGGGCGCGATTTCGGCCGCTGGAGATGACAACTATCTAGGGTTTCCTCCTCCCTTCGCGCCAATCTTGCCTATATATCCTCCTCGCTCCCTCCTCCTGCTCTTTCCCGCCGCTCGAAGTTCTTCGCCACCGGTCGGTTTTTCTCTCCCCTCTCGATTTGTTTTTGCTTTGTGAATCGTGGATCGATATCTGAGGCCTCTCTCTCTCTCTCTCTTGTGTTGTAGCATCAGTGGATCTGAGCCCTCTCCTCTCTCAGGTGATTTTTTTCCTCTCTCCTTGTTCTTTCGAAACCCTAGCTTGGGATTACATATGCCTTATTGCCTGTGATGTTTTTTTCCATAAAATTTGAGCACATGCCCTATATGCCTGTGATGTTTTTCCTATACTTTAAGCACATGCCTTAGGGCTGTGATCATTGTTCCTATAATCTCGAGCACATGACCTAGCCAATGATGTTTCTACATGAACTCGAGCACACATAAGCCATGCCGTGTTATGTTTCCTACAATTTGTTTCTTTTGCAAAGAATGGCATGGTATGTGGTTCATCATGGCAGGGAACCTGGGGTGTACTCAACCTGGAAAGAAGCACACGAGCAAGTATATAAGTTCCAGGGAAATTGCTACAGGAAATATAACACAAAAGTGGAGGCCGAGCAAGCTTTTTGCGGTGGGTCGAGGACAGCAGTGGATCCACCCCTTCTACTACCACTTGTTAATCCACCCGTAAAACCAACCTATTGGAGATCGGTGGCTTCGTTTACTAGTGCTCGTAGTAGTCCTAATTATTGTTGTAGTCATAGGGTTTTTAGTTTGGAAGCTATGGTAAAAGACTAGTTACTTTTATTGTGATCGGCTTGTAGCTTGTGACAATTTGAATGTGATGCAACTAGCATGTAGTAGGTAGGCAACCAAACAACAACCATGCATGCACACGCAAATGCACGGTACCAAACAACAGCTCTAGCTAGCCTGGTTGGGTTCATGCAGGCAACCAAACAGAGGGGCTGTTGCATGCATTTGGCATGGCCAAATTATAACTGGCCGCCGAGCCATGCGAGGTGCGAGCCAAGTGCGAGCCAGTCTGGGATGCCACACAGGCAACCAAACACGCCCGGGCCGGCCGGTGCACTCCGGCGCAATGGCGACATGACGCGTTGCAGCGAAAAATTGGGGCGGCACCTTTTCCTACAGACTCATCTATACTTACACAAAGCGCGTCTATACACACCCTTGCATGTGAATGAATCCTTTGCGTATCCTACACACCTCGCCGTAGAATGGGGCCCACGTCTGCCACCGTCGTTCCGTCCATCTTTGCCGCAGTCGCCGCGGTGTGATCTGCGGTGACCTGACCGATCGTTTCGGGCTGGTTCAGCCACCCGACCAAGAGTGCTTTTCTCTCACAAAAGCCGACCCGGCCCCGCCAGTAATTTTCTCACACAACAAATCAAGACCAGCCCGCCCGAGGGCACCGATCGGGCCGACGAGAACGAAGGGCGGGACGCCCACTACTACAGACTCCTTGTTCCCAAAGACGGGTGCAGAACTTGTTTTTTTCCATCACTCTGTTCACTAATTCTTATTTTAATTTGGTTGTTTCCCCATCCGACATAGTGTTAGACATTGTTCACAAATCTTAGAGATGTCTCTCGTAGTTTTATATAAACTATATGTGGATGTGTAAATCTTGTGAACAATGTTACCGTGACGTCGTCGGGTGAACTTAGCCAGCTATTTAAAACTACCGCGTTCGATTCTCAAAAAAAAAACTACCGCGTTCGATCGTGTGAATTCCAAGCGCGGGCGGTTGCGTTGACGCCGCGTTCGATCGTGGGGAAGTGGAGCAACCGGCTAACGCACTATTTAAGCACACACACTCGATCATGGCGTTCATCCTTTCCAGTTCTCTAAGCCGACCCACATTCTCTTTGCAATCATCAACGCCATGGGCGCCTCGGGCTCGGGATCCAACAAGCGCACGGGGGGAGGAGATGGAGGCGGCGGAGGGCAAGGGCAAGGATCCGGTGGTGGAGGCGCCCGGCGGCCGACCCTCGGTCCGACTCCTACGCCCCGCCCTCTCCTAGGCGGCGCCGCTATCGAGAGATAATCGAGAGGGATTTCACCCTCGATCGTCTGCGCCCGCCTTCATGAAGTGAAGGAGAGCCGGGGACGGCCATGGTCTTCTTCCAAGGGTGGATCGACCTGCGGATGAAAAGGTCAACCACTACGCCCCCAAGGTGGAAGAGTTGGTAGGGATCCTCCTCAAGGCCTTGGCCAAGAAGGACGACGCCCGAGGAGGAGGAGGAGGAGGAGGAGGACGACGACGACGAGGACTAGGCTAGGCGGCGGCCTTTTTTTTTTTTAATCATTTTTAATATATGTTCTGTTTTTTTTGTTTTTGTATATTAATAAAATATATATTATTCTTGTGTGTTGCTCCCTCGCCCCTCGAATGCTTTTTCGTTTCAGTTCAAAGAGCGATTAAAATTAAATAGCACATAAATTTGATTTGAATCTTAACTTGTTCAATGTAAAATTTGTCAAAAACAAACAATTAACTGTCGGTTGTGCTTTGGAAAATATAGTCGCCGTTGAGTGCCGAGGAGACGGCCATTGGGCGCAGCGGTCGCCGGTTACGTTTTTCCGAGCAACCGTGTTTTGGAAACGCCACATTTATATTTTATACCCCCCCCCCCCCCCTCTCCCGTTATCCAACACTAACTTCTCTTTCGTGCCCCTCTCACAGGAAAGCCGGACTCGCCGCCCACGATCGTCGACATGGCCGCCATCCGGGAGGAGATGAAGTTTGTTGTGGAGCGCCTCCCGCGCCGCCCTCACCAAAGGCTGAACGGCTGGCCGGCGATGTTGGCTCGCCAGCGGTGAATCAGCCCCTCGAGGAGAGGGTCAACTCCTACGCCCTCCGGATCGACTCTCGGCCGATACCCTCGCCGAGGGGATACCGGCCAAACTGGAGGAGGCGGCTAGGAAGGCGCCAAGCCGCGAGGCCGGGAAGGCGGCCAAGCACGCGCCGAGCCGCCTGCCAAGAAGGCCAAGAAGGCGGCCTAGGTTCTCTTCTTTTATTTTTTATGTTAATTTATCGTTGTCCGATGATTTGTGTGGATGTGTAAGATACAATGATCGGTGTGGTTAATTTGCTAAGGAATCGGTTGTTGGTTAATCATTTGCATGGCAATCCCTTTATCTTTCGTTAATTTGGGATATCTTTGTTTCCTTGTATCGGTTTAATTTTAATATGATGCGTGTCAATCTTAATTTTCTATCATTTGCGTTCGACTGTTCCCTCGTCTTAGAAACCGCGCCAACCGCTAGCGACGGGAGGACGAACACCGTGATACCTAGAACCTAGCGTTCCTATCTATGCTATCGGATGAGCGGGTTTGAATGGGCTCCGCCTCCGCCTACCGCGAGCTCGACGCCGACGTTGGCGGGCAGGGCGCGCGGAGCGGGGAGCCACACTCTCCGGTGACTGAGGACAGGCCGAGGTTACATGGACGGGATGGAGGCATAAGGAATGCGGCGTAAACGGTTTTCAAAACTTCGGTCGAGGCGGGACGGGCGCAGAGGGTTGTTGCCGTCATGGTGAACGCGCGGCCGGCCGGCATGTGAACCGGCGACACGGCGGCGGCGTTCAAGGTGACCTCAACGGCACAGAATAGCTCACCTTCAAGCCGACGAGCCTCGAGGTGCCAAGATAAGAAAGAAGGGAGAGAGTTCAGCCCGGCTAACAATAGCCATGCCGGCCGAGGTGCTCGCGGGCGGCCATGGCCATGGCTGCGTGGCGCTGGCGAGAATTAATAATGGTAGACACCGAAAAGAGAAGTGAGCATTATAACACACGGATTATATTACAACTAATTAAAACATCTCGTCTTCGTTCCATCCGGATCTACGTTTCTTGAACATCACCGCTAGGTAAGGATCGAACATATGCACACCATATATGCATCACCTACGACGACGTGCACACTTCCAAAAGGTACCAAAAGTTGTTATATCTAGCAAGGCGTCACCGCAAATCGTGAGCAACTCCCCGCATTGGAAGAACGAAGTACAGCATACACTCATGCCCACAAGCCATCAACGAAGAACAAAGTAGACTCGTCGCTGATCCCCTTTGACCGCCGCTGCAGTACACTCCCCCACGGTTGACTTCCACGCCGACCGACCATCCGGCAATGTCGCCACAGCCCGCACGCTGCATCAAAAAGACGCCCGTGTTGGCGAGGCACCGCGGTTGGGCGAAGCGGGGAGACGACGGAGAAACCAAAACCCGCTGGATACGGCGCCACCATCCGCTCGTCGCTCAACACCGCTATTGCTCGCGGCGCTGAGGCGTGCACGATTATCGGTGCCCCACGCCGCCGCCATCACCGCGTCGCCCGATCCCCCGCAACACCTTTTCGTGCGGTGTCGTCGTCATCGGCGCGGTGTTCATCCTGTAGAGAGCAAGGGCGTGTATGCGTGAGGCGAGTTCATGCCCCGCATCGGCGGCGTCGCGCGAAGATGTCGGAAAGGCGGCAGTGACGGTGCCGCGGCCATCGACGATCAGGCGCACAGGCCTGCTCAAGAACGCCTCGGGTTGCCGGCGATGGCGAGATTGGTGATGAGGGTACACCATTCCCTATTCGTTGGAAAACCCACTCCAATGGGATGCTCCGTCCCACCATGGCGCCGCCGCACACCTCGCCATACGCTACAAGTGCGGCGCGAGAATGGTGAGGTCGCCCATGGGATCCTCGCCTCCTTGGCGACGCGGATGGCAACCAATGCAAGCATCTCCGACGGAAGCCGCTGCATGGTGCGCTGGGCGACAACGCTGGCGCCCGGCGTCGGTGGTGGTGCGTGGAAGGCGACGCGTGAAGCTGCTTATAGCGGCGGCGGCGGCGGCGACGGCGGCGACAAGATAGATGTAGCCGGGCGCGGAAGTGAGTTCGCGCTCCAATGGCGCAGATGCGTAGAGGTGGCGGACGACGTCGTAGAGTAGGCTCAAAGACACGGGGTTGTCGCTTTATTACTCACGGCGCTTTTAGTGTCGCGTGTCGTCAGTTGCGAACCCACGCAATCGGCAAACGTGGAGTAATTCTTTGACCTTTCAAAATCTAATTTGACCATTCGTTTTATTTGAATAATGTATATAAATATTATCAATTTTGTTATGACTTATTAGATCATTAAAGATATTATAACAATAGCTAATTTATTTTGGAATTTACACAAATATGTTGAGCAAGACGAATAGTCAAATTAGATTTTGAAAAGGTCAAAAAATACTTTTTTTTGGTTGGACGGAGGGAGTATCACTCACGCCTTTACACAAAGATGGGTCCAGTAACGGATGGCATATTAATCACAGGTGGATCCACTCCACTCAATTGACTTTTCACATGTGCAAAATCTTGACACCAAGCATTGCAGTGACGTGTTGTGATATTCGCAAATACCACAATAATAACATTGCATCGGGCATTATTACATGTAGCATACATCGTAACACAACCAATGATAAATACCACGCATGCGACGCAGTAATAATAAACACGTTCGTCTTCCACATCAAGTCCTCCAAAGATTCGCTCCAAGTTTTTCTTCTTGGTGTCACCACTTGGACCGCCCCACTGAAGCTTCTTCTTCATCTAGCACCAGCTCCTCTTTCCAATTCGAAGGGCGAACAGCTATGATGCCAAGATCCTTCAAGACCTCGAAGTTATTCCTTTTCAAATCGGTAGTAATGATACTGCTGCTTATTAGGGTACTGAAAAACAGGCACACAAATTAGTGCAAAACTAGGGGCAGGGAGGCCCGGGACAACACGTCAACACTACAGAATGAAATACTCACCCCATTTCCTAGCACACTTGAAGTAGAGTCGGCCGCGGTTATCACCATCCTTCTTGGTCCGCGCCTCCACCACCCGAGCAAGACCGCAGTCCGGACAACTGATGAGCGGCGGAACCCGCTAAGCTCACCAACTAGATCCCATTGAAGCCTATTCCTCGCCCGTCCACCTCCAGACGACTCCGCCAAAGGAGACCGAGACATCGGGCTGGAGCTCAGCTGGGAGAAGGGATGGAACAGAGCGAGAGATGGAATGAATCGCGAGAGGCAAAAGCAGATATAGAGGGAGAGCAAACGCAGGTAGTAGATCGTGACAGGACGGCCCCTCCACGGGTGTGCACTATGACCCTGACAGGGCGGCCCCACCACGCGCCAGCTACAGCTGAAGTGGCTTCTCTTTCACAGAAATAGTACTATTCAATCAGCCAAAATCAGCCGAACAACTTATTATACTCCCTCCGGGATGGTATTAGAAGTCGTTTTGGACAAGGTTTGGGTCAAACATCGGGAATATAAATCATCAATAACTTTTAAGTTGTTGAGTTTGTAAATGTAAAAATTATATGAGTGGATTTGTCTTAAAAAATACTTTGATAAAAGTATACATATATCACATCTCCATAAATATTTTTATAATAATAAGCGGTCAAAGTTATGTTTTGGAGACCGTGTCATTTGTCCTAAACGACTTCTAACCATCCCGAGGGGAGTACGTTTTACTTTAACCGCCCAATTTTTTCGCACGATTTTTACGCGCCGAGCCTTTACAAAACTCAAAAAATTTTACCCGCCTCGTCCACAGGCAGGTGATTCATTTCGATCGGGGTGTTTGGTTCCTAGCCACACTCCTCACAGGCGACTCTAGGGTTTCGGCCGCCTCATCGCCCCCGCCGCCACCGCCGACGCATCCGCGCCATTCAAGCCGACGCCGCTTCCGCCAGCGACCTCATTCTCCGACGGCTTCTTCCTCCACCAGGCCGGCCGGCCATTCTAGGGTTTGATATCTAGCCCATCAATCTTGTCTGTGCCTACCGATTCTTGAACTCTAGTTTGTTAGATTCCACTATTCCCTGAACTACCTTTTTTTGTTTTTCCGTGACTGCATTGCCTCTCGAAGCCTGTTTCGCTTGTGTTTAATATATATAGTATTCTCATGACGTGAGAGAGAATAAGTTTGAAACAAGATGAAGCAAGCACAAGCGAACAGTCGACTAGTCCTCACATACCTTGTCTATTACGCATTTAATTGAACTATAGTTTTATCCTCATAATATGGATATAATTGAGTTGTACATACTTGAACTTGACACCTCACGCTACTACCAGGCATTCGCTACTATATATAACTACAATGTTGTTGTTATCCATTCTTTGCTTATTTTCTTTATAGATGAATATGCGTGCTCAAGTAAACACGACGCCCTGTAGAGTACTACATGTATCTTGTCATACAAAAATGTGCATATTAAATGAACCGCCATGAAACTATAGTTTCTTTTCTTTATACTCCACTATTCCTCAACTACCTTTTTTTTGGTGATCTGTGCCCCTGAGACCCTTTCGCTTGTTTAATAGTATCCCGTGAGAGAATAAATTTGAAACAAGATGAAGCAAGATTGCAAGAACAAGCGAAACAAGCTCTCGTCTACTCCTCATACACTTTGCCTATTACGTAATTGAAGCGTATAAGCTGTATCCTCGGATGGATGTATTGAGTTGTACATACTGAACTTGACACCTGCCTACTACATTAATGTTGTCACCTTTGTGTTTTTGTTTTAGGAGACTGCAACTACTACTGCTATTTTCTTTATAGATAAATATACATGCTCAAGAACAATGACCGCTCCTATTAAATGAAATGTTACTAAAGCTGCAGTTTGTCTATACTATTCTATTCCTGAACTACATTTAATTTATTGTGTGTTCGTGACTCGTGGTTCTTGTAGTCCTAATAGGCGCCTATTGCAGAATTGAAGCGTATAATATTAGCCTCACATGGATACTGGATGATTTCCATCCAACGGCCCAGCATCAACGCGCCATCGGTGTCGCCTGAATTTTTCGGTCGCCACGAAGTGAGGAAAGGTGATAATTCTCGCCGCTTATTTTCTTCATAGATGAATACACAAGATCGAGAACACTAAGCGCTGCCTCGCCGAAAGTACTACTACTATCTTGTCTTACAAAAATTTTCCTGCTAAACGAACTGTTGCTAAACTACAGTTTGTTTATATTCTTCTATTCCTGAACTACTTCCTCTGCTTCAGTTTGTAAGTCGCTTTGACTTTTTTGGTACATCAGTTTAGCTATGTATCTAGATACAATAATATGCCTGGATACATAGCAAAATGGACGAACCAAAAAAGTCAATGCGACATAATTTGGAACGGAGGGAGTGCATTTTTTTGTGATCTGTGCCTCTGTCCATTAGAGTGGCTATTTTTTACGCTGGTTCGCCAAACTTAACGCAACACTCCTCCTTTACCCGGGTTTGGGACCTCATTCGGTGTGACGGCTACTTGGTGATTTCCATCCAAACGGCGAGGCATCAACGCATCATTCGGTGTCACCTAAATTTTTTGGTCGCCGGGGAAGTGAGGAAAGGTGATAATTCTGCTGCTTATTTTCTTCATAGATGAATACAAAAGCTCGAGAACACTAACTCGCTCTCTCATGTACTACTACTATCTTGTCTTACAAAAAATTTTCCCACTAAACGAACCTGTTGCTAAACTACGGGTTGTTTATATTCCTCTATTCTCGAACTACTTCTTCCGTTTCGGTTTGTAAATTCGCTTTTGACTTTTTTGGTACATCCATTTAGCTATATATCTAGATACAATAATATGCCCGGATACATATCAAAATGGACGAACCAAAAAGTCAAAGCGACTTACTGTTTGGAAACGGAGGGAGTGCAATTTTTTTCTCGACCGTGCCTCGTGGATTGTGTAGTCCTCACAGTCGCCTATTACACAATTAAACTGTATAATATTAGGGCCTTGCTAATTTCGTGTGACTGAAATTTTCAAATTTGTTCAGCGATGAAGCCTTTTTTTTTTAGATAATATATGAGAAAAACATCCGGCCTCTACATCCGAGGATGTACACGACCCGATTATTACAAGTCTTGAATAAAAAGGTAGAGCAAAACAAGTATCTAAAAAGCAGGATAAAGAGAACTAAAGCAAATGATAAATGTGCTTCCACCCTCTATAGGGGAAACTCCAAAGTAAACACTTCTAGTTTTTACGCTAATTAGCGAGAGTGTGTTCTTGTCTTGTTCATCACGCAAGCGGGCTCGCATCGCAGCTCATCGAAAATTACCTTCGACAACGAGAAAACTTTCATTTTGTTAAAGATAATATCGTTTCGACGGCGCCAAATGGCCCAAAGATATAGCCGTGACGCCAACCCAAATCAAGTTTCAAATCCTTTTATTCTGATTAGTAGGCCATGTACCAAACATATGGCTTATGTAGATCTATTTTGGTTTAGGCCAAGTAGCATAAAAGATGATCCTCCATACCGTTTTTCGAATCACGGACAATCTAGGAAAAGGTGTTGGATGGTCTCATTCATATTACAACCAACACATTTCTGGCTTCCTTTCCAGTTTTCCAAGTGAGGAAAGGCGATAATTTCTGCCGCTTATTTTCTTCATAGATGAATACACAAGCTCAAGAACACCGACGGCTCTCGTCGAAAGTACTACACTACTACTACTATCTTACAAAAATTTTCCTACTAAACGAACCCGTTGCTAAACTACGGTTTGTTTATATTCATCTATTCCTGAACTACTACTTCCATTTCAGTTTGTAAAGTCGCTTTGACTTTTTTGGTACATCCATTTAGCTATGTATCTAGATACAATAATATGTCTGGATAGATAGCAAAATGGACGAACCAAAAAAGTCAAAGTGACTTACAATTTGGAACGGAGGGAGTGCAATTTTTTGTGAGCTGTGCCTCTGTGGATTGTGTAGTCCTCACAGACTGCCTATTAGAGAATTGAACTGTATAATATTAGGGCCTTGCTAGTTTTCAGTGACTAAAATTTTCATATCCATTTTTTTTTTTTTTTTTTTTTTTTAGATAATGGATGAGAAAACACATCCGGCCTCTACATCCGAGGATGTACACGACCGATTATTACAAGTACTTGAATAAAAGGTAGAGCAAAACAAGTATCTAAAACGGATAAAGAGAACTAAAGCAAATGATAAATGTGCTTCCACCCTCTATAGGAAAACTCCAAAGTAAACACTTCTAGTTTTACGCTAATTAGCGAGAGTGTGTTCTTGTCTTGTTCATCACGCCGCAATCGGGCTCGCATGATCTCATCGAAAATTACCTTCGACAACGAGAAAACTTTCATTTTGTTAAAGATAATATCGTTTAAACGGCGCCAAATGGCCCAAAGATATAGGCTGTGGACGCCAACCCAAATCAAGTTTCTAATCCTTTTATTACGATTAGTAGGCCATGAACCAAACATATGGCTTATGTAGATCTAGGTTGGTTTAGGCCAGTAGCATAAAAGATGATCCTCCATACCGTTGACGAATACGGACAATCTTGGAATAGGTGTTGGATGGTCTCATTCATATTACAACCAACACATTTCTGGCTTCCTTTCCAGTTTTGCCTTGTGAGGAAAGGCGATAATTCTGCTGCTTGTTTTCTTCATAGATGAATACACATGCACAAGAACACTGACTGCTCTGTCGAGTACTACTACTATCTTGTCTTACAAAAATTTTCCTACTAAACGAACTGTTGCTAAATTACAGTTTGTTTATATTCTTCTATTCCTGAACTACTTCCTCCGCTTCAGTTTGTAACCTGCTTTGACTTTTTTGGTACATCCATTTAGCTATGTATCTAGATACAATAATATGCCCGGATACATAGCAAAATGGACGAACCAAAATAGTCAAAAGCGACTTTACAATTTGGAAACGGAGGGAGTGCAATTTTTGTGATCATTGCCTCTCGTGGATTGTGTAGTCCTCACAGATCGCCTATTCTGTAATTGAACGTATAATATTAGGGCCTTGCTAGTTTCCGGTGACTGAAATTTTCAAATGCTCAGCGACGAAGCTTTTTTTTAGATAATGGATGAGAAAAACATCCGGCCTCTACATCCGAGGATGTACACGACCCGATTATTACAAGTAGTGGATAAAAGGTAGAGCAAAACAAGTCTCTAAAATAGATAAAGAGAACTAAAGCAAATGATAAATGTGCTTCCACCCTCTATAGGGAAACTCCAAAGTAAACACTTCTAGTTTTTACGCTAATTGGCGAGAGTGTCTTCTTGTCTTGTTCATCATCCGCAATCGGGCTCGCATCGCAGCCAATAGGCTCATTCGAAAATTACCTTCGACAACAAGAAAACTTTCATTTTGTCAAAGATAATATCGTTCGGCGGCGCCAAATGGCCCAAAGATATAGTTTGTGACGCCAACCCAAATCAAGTTTCTAATCCTTTTATTACGATTAGTAGGCCATGTACCAAACATATGGCTTATGTAGATCTAAATTTGGTTTAGGCCAAGTAGCATAAAAGATGATCCTCCATACCGTTTTGAATACGGACAATCTAGGAAAATGTGTTGGATGGTCTTATTCATATTACAACCAACACATTTCGGCTTCCTTTCCGTTTTTGCCTAGTGAGGAAACGCGATAATTCTCTTTGCTTATTTTCTTCATAGATGAATACACAAGCTCAAGAACACCGACCGCTTTCTGTCGAGTCTTTGCTACTATCTTGTCTTACAAAAATTTCCTACTAAACGAATCGTTGCTAAACTACGGTTTGTTTATATTCATCTATTCTGAACTACTTCCATTTTAGGTTTGTAAGTCACTTTGACTTTTTGGTACATCCATTTAGCTATGTATCTAGATACAATAATATGCCCGGATACATAGCAAAATGGACGAACCAAAAAGTCAAAGCGACTTACAATTTGGAAACGGAGGGAGTGCAATTTTTGTGATCCGTGCCTCTGTCCATTAGAGTGGCTATTTTTTTTACGTGGTTCTCCAAACTTAACGCAACCCTCCTCCTTTACCCGGGTTTGGGACCTCTGTTAGGTGTGACCAAGCTATTTCGGTGATTTCCATCCAACAACGGGCATCAACGCATCATCCGGTGTCGCCCGATTTTTGTCGCCGGGAAGTGAGGAAAGGTGATAATTCTCGCCGCTTATTTTCTTCATAGATGAATACAAAAGCTTGAGAACACTAACTCGCTCTGTCAAGTACTACTACTTGTCTTGTCTTACAAAAATTTTTCCCACTAAACGAACTGTTGCTAAACTACGGTTTGTTTATATTACTCTATTCTGAGCTACTTCTTCCGTTTGGTTTGTAAGTCGCTTTGACTTTTTGGTACATCCATTTAGCTATTTCTCTAGATACATTAATATGTGCGGATACATAGCGAAATGGACTAAACAAAAAGTCAAAGCGACTTTACGATTTGGAACGGAGGGGTGCAATTTTTTGTGATCTGTGCCTCTGTGGATTGTGTAGTCCTCACATTGCATCGCCTATTCTGTAATTGAACTCGTATAATATTAGGGCCTTGCTAGTTTCGGGTGACTGAAATTTTCAAATCTGTTCAGGCGATGAACTTTTTTTTTAGATAATGGATGAGAAAAACATCCGGCCTCTACATCCGAGGATGTACACGACCACTTATTACAAGTCTTTGGATAAAAAGGTAGAGCAAAACAAGTCTCTAAAGCGGATAAAGAGAACTAAAGCAAATGATAAATGTGCTTCCACCCTCTATAGGGAAACTCCAAAGTAAACACTTCTAGTTTTACGCTAATTAGCGAGAGTGTGTTCTTGTCTTGTTCATCACGCCGCAATCGGGGCTCGGTGCATCGCAGCCAATAGGCTCATCGAAAATTACCTTCGACAACAAGAAAACTTTCATTTTGTTAAAGATAACATCGTTCGAAATGCGCCAAATGGCCCGACATATAGGCGTGACGCCAACCCAAATTAAGTTTCTAATCCTTTTATTCTGATTAGTAAGCCATGTACCAAACATATGGCTTATGTAGATCTAGGCTGGTTTGGGCCAGTAGCATAAAAGATGATCCTCCATACCGTTTCCGAATACGGACAATCTAGGAAAATGTGTTGGATGGTCTCCTTCATATTACAACCAACACATTTCTGGCTTCCTTTCTAGTTTTTCTGACATTTTATTTGTTCTCTGCCTCAGTGGTTTGTTTAGTCCTCATTAGAAAGCCTATTACAGAATTGAACTGTATAATTTTATCCTCACATGGATATTTTCATTTGTAGATACTGAACTTGACACCTGAGTGTTACTATAATGTTGTTATATCGTGTGGTTTTGTCATAGGAAAGCGCAACTTTGCTTTGGTTATTTTATTTATAGAGATGAATATACGTGCTCAAGATAGAACAATGACTGCACCTTTTCCTCGCCCCTAGAACGCCGGTGAAGCTTTGTCATGTGTCTTTGGATGTTGACGGCCTTTCGAAAATGGTAAGCTGCAGCTATGTGATATACAAACCCTACTTATTGTTAGCTTTTTGCTTAGGGCTAGCTGTTGACTTCTCTGTGTAACCTAAATCTGTTTGATGTAGGTGTCTGTTGGCACATTTACAACATCATCTGGCAACGAAACAACTTATTCTCTAGAGGATGGCTGGAGAGCTACATATGAAGAGACAGAGCAAGAGATAGATGATGGTACCATAGGGGGGCAGGAGACAGATGATGGTACCACAGGGGGGCGTTCGGGATTTTTTACTGGAGAGGGGCAGCCATCTGGCTTTTCGGTGCGAAAGCGGAGGGTCAGGACACACACAAGGTGGCCAGAAGGAAAGTTAGTTGTCACGGCGCTCAAGCCGAACGGGTTTCCCACTGAGAAGGTGGCCATGCTAAGAATGAAGAGACTTGCAGGTCTGATTGCTAGACAAAAGGTCCCCTTGCTCACATATTCAGTCTCTTCCTTAAGCGCTGCAACAAAGGAATTGTTATTTGAGGACTGTGTCCAGAATTCATTGGAGTTTGTAGGCAACTTAAGGCCCATAGCATGTAAGAAGCTGTGGCAGTCAGTAGGCAAAAGTTTTAGGACCTTCAAAAGTAATCTAGTGCGGAATTACGTCATGAAGGGGTTGGATGCCACGGTGAAGCACCCATACATCACCAAGGACGATTGGGCAGCTTTTGTTGAAGCGAAGAGAAGCAAAGAGGCACTGGCAACAAGTGAGAGATACAAGCGGCTTAGGGAGAAGAACAAGCATGACCACTGCCTGGGGACAGGAGGTTACAAGGCAAAGTTCGAAGTGTGGAAGGAGGAGGACACTTACTTACTCCACAATAGCATCAAGAATCCTTGGCATGAATTTCCAGTGAACCGCGCTCGTCATTTTTTGCGTGCACGGTGCAGTCTGGCTGTGTCAGGTAATAAGGCTGCAATTGTTTGGTCAGGTGAAGAGTCTCGGTCTTTATCTAAGAAGGTTTTAGAGAAGACCGCCCGTGCTTCTTCTGAGGGCACTGGTGTAAGGGAAAGAGATATGCTCACAGAGGTCCTGGGCACCCCAGAGCGCATGTAGGCGTGTGCGTGGTATATCTAGTATGGCTGGTTGGAAGTTTTTGCCGGCTTGCGCCGACATGTACGTAAAGAGGATGTCTCCAAGTGCGTTGGCCAAAGCATATAGAGAAGAGTTTGGACCTCAACTAGATGAGCTCACAGCTAAGGTGGCGGTGTTGGAATCAGGAGGACATGGTTCACTGCCTGCCAACACCCCTAGCCGTGTAGGTGGTGTGAAGAGCATTTGCGTCGCGAGAAGCCGATTCGGCGGATCTTTGCAGATTGAGATACTTTCCACGTCGGCACCATGTACCCTTGTAGTGAAGACTCGAGGTTATCCGGGTTGAGGTAGCAAGGGAATGGTATACCCGAATCAACTACATCTTAAAGGTCAACCAATACTAGAAGGACATTCTATTGTTTTTATTGATCATGTAACTCCTGGTTTTGAGGCTACACTCTTTGGATCCGCCCGATAGGCGAGATTAAGGCTCTTGGATAGGCTATGTGTAAGAGGATCCAGTGGAGCAGAGCCTGTCTTACTGTAGCATTCCTAAAGCTCTCTTCTTTTACCGCCCCAAAACCTCCTGTGCCTACTTCTGCCGCCTCAATGAAAGTCATTCTAAAGGACTGTATGACACGCAGCCTTAAATGGGAATGACAAAGAATGATCGAGTCCCTCTCGGGCCGCAATGGATGGGAATGCGGCGACTTGCCGCATGCCAATGACGGTCGAGTGCCTTGCGAGTGCATCGGCTAACGATGTGGAAACCGGCTCGCAAGGCAAGGATGACCGGAGTGCCTCGCAGCGCGCGGGGCCGAGAATGCGGGGAGTGGCTCGCATGACAAGAATGTCCGAGTGCCTCTCAGTGCACCGGGCCGAGAATCAAGCGTGGCTCAACAAGCGGGGCGGCAAGGTCCAAACAAGCATGTTTCAGCCAAGAAGCATGGAGGTCCAAACAAGAATGTACGAGTAATTAGTGCTTCACTTGGAGTTACGCACTGCGTGCGTGTTTCCATTCGGTGAATAACCAGCGTGTTTCATATGTTTGCGGTGCGGTCGCAAACCGATGAAAAGACATGTGGGTACACGGCCCACCACTTTCCCGGCCGCGATGAAACAAGTTCATCCGGACCGCCACGAGGTAACTTCGAAGTGCAGCTCCATCATGTGCCTACCTTTGTTTGGCAATAAAGACCATGTGTACAACGAACACTTATGCCTACCTTATGCCTACCTTTCTTTGTATTAGGATATCGATTTGTGCGGAATTTCGATTAATTTGGAGGATATTAGAGAGGAGATCGCCAAGTTTGTTATGGAAGAGATCATCGGCCTTGAAGGCGAGTATTCATTTCGTGAACCGTGAGTTCCTTACGTTTTCCTTCTTTGCCGCACGACGATCGGTGGATACATGCATTTGAGCTGTGTTATTTGTGTTGTGAACAACGTGTGGCGTGCCCCGAACAACCGGGTATGTTACGTGTGAAGAACATTACGAGATACACATGAATTTTCAGAAATACACATGAATTTTCCATCTTTGCGGGCGTCTCGCCATTTGTTTGTGATCGGACTGTGTATATGTATTATATACGTATTAATAGTACCAATACACGTGTGTATATGTATTATCTGACGCGTTTCAATTTTCTAGAGGCATCTCTAGTCTCGACGACCGATCTGAGACCCATCTTAACACATGCGTAATAACCTGAATAAGTCTACAGACCACCGCGGCTAACGAGCGTCGTGGATTTCGGAATAGTTTTCGACGCGTGAATCCGTCGTAATATATAAATAACTAACGAGCGAGGTGTTTCCGATGCGTCTGCGTGAACCACCGCTCGTAGTTTTGGCGTCGGTTTACGTCGAGCACCAGTAAACGCGTTTGAAATAGAAACCTCGACCTTGAGACGCGAAAGGGACACGCATACGTAATTTCCCGGGTAGCTACGGCCGAGCATCCGCTACAAGCGTACGAAAAAATGCGAACGATTCACGGTCGAAACGGAAAACCGCGCCTCAGTAAACTAAGCGAAAGCTACGAGGCGTGGCGGACAAAACGAACGCCTCAGAAAAGGTTGAGGAACTACAGACATGTAATCTACACACGTGTTCGTAAATGAAGCAAACAAACCACAGACCGGGTTTTTGGCGTGTGTCAGTAACCGCCCGTATTACAATCGATTATCGTCCGCGCGGTGCGTATATTACTAATGCTTTACGAGGCGTTTCATCGGCCGGGCGTGCTTGCGGTTTACCGATTCTGGCGCGTGGCACGCGCAGACGATCGACATGCGCGTCATTGTTCTGAGACGCAGTTTTGTAAAATGGGTCAAATGCGGTCAAAACTTCTATAGTCGGTATCTCGCTACACGGGCGTCACTACTTTTGGACGCGGTACGGTCGAGTAATCGATGGCGTGGAGTGCGTGAGGGTTTCGAGGTACGATCGCATCTTAGACAGGTATGTCGTAGATACTGCACACCACGGTCGAGCAAAACCCCGTGACCGAGGCGTTCCACCGGCGCGTGTGTAACAAGGGCTCACTGGGGACGGGAAGTTTGCGGACGCGACGAAATCCGTCGTATTAAAGCCTATTGCGGGACGCTCGCTACGAATAGGTCTCGTAAAAGTCGGACATTTAGAGACCCTAATGGGCGGTCGGCGCTTGTATGCTGTAGATGCCCTCAACGCGCGACTATAGAAGCCTTTTTTTACATAGTGAGCCCTGTTGAGTCCTTTGGAATCCACCCTCCGAATGTAGGACACGTCGAGCATATAATTACGGTGATGAATAAGTTTGTCTTTGTTTGTCATTGGTAATGCTTGCCATGTGTAGAAGTAATCCAACCTTGCCATGATAGCTAGATGTATTGCACTAATTGTAGTATTCATTGACATATATGATTGGGAGTAACTTAGGAATATTCATTCTATTCTATTCTATAACATGTTAATAGCTCGTATGATTCTAGTGGCTTATGATGATCTTAGACTTGGGTATTTATCAATTATATAATTATCTTTATCATGTGACTTATCCTGTTGAGTAATGTTAGATACTTATGGCAACTCGCATTACATTCTTTGTAAAGTGGATGATCTCATAAATAAATCACAATCTAAATCATTAGATGTCCATTTCTCTCTACTTTCCATAGACTCCCTTCCCTGTGGTAAAATATAAATACGATACCTGGATTACTCCCGGTGAAGTGCTACAATTGGTATTTCTATCTGTGCGCTTGCAGATATCATGTTCATTCTTTTATCAAGGCCAATACCATGCCCCGCATTTCTTTGAGCGTTATTGCTAGGGTGACAGACTAGTGTATAGGTAATGCCTAGAAATGAGTGGTATACCTTGAGTACATATCCTGGTGAGATTAACTCGACTATGGATAATGATACTATGTTACATCCCACTACTAACACCGTTTAACTCCGCTTTGTTGGATCATGAGGTTAATCCCATATCCAAGCTAACATGGTTACATAGATATCCCATATATATTTCTTTCGCCTTCCTAATTGGGATCGTGTAAGAAATATCAACACCCACCTCCACAACCCTTGCCCAAGTATGCTAGACCTTTTGCCTTCAATGCTCACTACATGCTTAGAAAGGATACTAGTGGTAAGACAAAGGTCATGTTCTTAGGTCCACCAAACAAGAATAGGCCTAAGGAAATTTGGGTTGCTAAGTCATTGATTGAGAAGGTCAAGGGCCCTAATCAAATGTGGGTCCCTAAGCAACAAGCTTGATCTTTTGTGTGTAGGTGAACTACAAGACCGGTGGAAGTCATTGAGTTATTGATAGTCGTTGCACTCAACATATGACCGGTGATCCTCGTATGTTCACCTCACTAGAAGAAGGAGATAAAGGCCATAACAAGATTACATTTGGTGATAACTCAAAAAGAAAAGTGAGAGGTCGGTTTGGGAAAAGTTGCAATATCAAATGATCACTCAATCTCAAATGTGCTATATGTTGCTTCATTGAGCTTCAACTTGTTGTCTGTTGGTCAATTGTGTGATCTTGGCTTGCAATGCCTATTTGATAAACATGAAGTTGTTGTAACAAAGAAGAGTAACAAGCAAGAGATATTTAGAGGCTTTAGATACAACAACCTATATGTTGTGGATTTCATCTCCGAAGAAGCTAACTTGCAAACATGTCTATTCGCCAAGGCTACATCTCTTGGTTGGCTATGGCATAGAAGGCTAGCACATGTTGGTATGTGGTCTCTCAAGAAGCTAATAAAAATTGATCTAGTGAGAGGGTTGTACATGCCCGTTGGCAGGCAGTGGCCCTTTGGAAGCAGGGTGCCAACCACGGTCAACAACTTATCAAAGCCTGCTCGACTGATGTTTAACTCAGACTTCACCCCTAATAAGCGACCAATGTCGTCTAGTTGCGAGACTGTGGTGTTCTCATGAAGGGGTTTGGCGGCCGAGTCCAACATTTGATAGAACGCCTTCGCCTCCTTATCACGTGCTTCACTGAAAAGTGCTTGGTGGACATCATCTAACATGTCTACAACCCCAGCATCATCATCACACTCCTTGAGGCGTGGTTTCACCACCTCCTCTCTCATACGTTCTGCTTCACCATGGTAGGCCCACACGGTATAGTTCTCGGTGAATCCAAAATCTAGAAGATGACTTTGCATATCCTTTCGGCAAACTCTCCTCTTGTTGTCACATTTTCTACAAGGACACCAAACTAGCAAATGACCACGAGCACGAGCGTTGCCCCATACCATTTCCAAGAATTCATTGGTCTTGTTCATCCATTCATCATCAAAATCATGCTTACTTCTCCGACCGTCGTACATCCACCGGCGGTCCTGCATCCTTTAGCAACCATGAATTCCATCTACATGGTGTGTTCCTACTGTCTAATAGGTGAGGATAGGTCCTAATCCCACCCGCAGATGCGTAGATGGGCCACTTCCCATGCTCCAATCCCATGGAGACAGAATTTCAACAGCACCTCCCTGTTGTTCTCCTGATACACATCCTGGAAGGGAGAGTGTGTATCCGGAGAACAACAGGGAGGTGGAGCCGAAACTCTATCGTCGACCAGAGCTGAACATGGAAACTGACCCATCTACGTATCTGCGGGCTGTCCAAAAAACATGGACAATCCGAAATAGATACGGTCGTAGATATGCATAGAAATGCATACCTCCAACCGTATCTCTTTCGAACGGGAGACGCCTAACTGGGTTACGCCACGACCATGCGACCGAAAGAGGGGAGGGGTTATTTATACCTCAGGTGGCAGTGTAGACCGAGGAAGACATTGGACTCGCCTAGGTACTCAGGATCGGCTCCAACGGGGTCTACTCTGCAAAAAGAAACATACAAGATTAATTGAAAATTTTGGCAGAACCTCCCCTACACAGGAGGTTTCAATACCTGCAAAAAAACATACGGCACGACGGCCGACATCCACATCCACATTCACATTCACATCCATACGCACATTCACGTCCATATGCACTTTCATCCGACATGTACAAGTGGAAGAAAATGTCACCTTTGCCTTGACCGACGGCGAGACGAGCAGCAGCAGCCGGCCGACGACGGCGAGAAGAGCAGCAGCAGGCGAACGACAGCGAGAGGAGCAGCACTAGTAGCCCGACGATGAGAGGAGGCAGGGAAACGACGGGTCCTCCTGTTCCTCCTTCTTCCCCTCTTCCTCTTCCTCCTCCTTCTCCCCCTCCTCTTCCTCCTCCTGCTCGGCCTACTCCTCTTCCTTCTTTCTCCCCTTCTCGTTGGTGTCGGGGGTGGTGGGGTGGGCGTCAGGGCCCGGGTGGCGGGCTGGCGTCGGATGTCCGGCAAACTGCCATCCGAGAGTCTGACATTCGCGAGACATCTCCATGTGAGTTTCTCGCTATCACATGCTCACAATGTCTGGCAAACTGCCATCCGAGATGCAACCGTGCACCGAAATCGACTCAAATTTTTTTCATAGTGTACACATGCGATATAAGGACAACTCGTCAAATTTCATGATTTTCAACTCCGTTTGAATTTTATAGAATTTTAAAACAATCGACCCATAAGTGAGCCGGCGTGTTTTCGTGCACAAGATATTCGAATTTTGGTGTACGGACATGGATGAGGACTCAAGATAGACTCACTTTCATGTCTATCATTTTTTTGAGTCATTTAGATCCATTATTCGAATCACTTGCAGTTCAAATTTTAGTTTTTAAAAGAAATTCAAATAATACATGAAAATTCATGAAATATAATAAAAAGATTGAAAAAAAAAATCACAAACTTCAACAACGAACTACAAGTACTGTAGCTAAGCTAGAGAAAAAGTTGTGATGGCTAAATCAAAAAAAAAAATTGTGCTTTGTCGAGTGGGACGGGGGGCTCTCGGCAAAAGCCAACCTTTGCCGAGAGTTGGGACAAGAGTTCTCGGCAAAGAAAACCTTTGCCGAGCACCCTACAGTGAACACTCGGCGAAGCACAAATGCTCGGATGCTCGGTAAAGTTTGGGGACACGTGGCGACGTTTGGTGGAATAAAAAAACACTACGCCGAGAGCTCATTTTTTTTGGTGCTCGGCAAAGTTTTTTTTACTTTGCCGAGGGACGGACGGCAAGTGGTCGGCAAAGGTTATGCAAACTGACGGAGTTAGGTTGGACCCATCTATGCCGACTGCCTACCCTTCGCCGACTGTCGTCTGTCGGCAAAGCCAAGCTTCGCCGACAGCCTTCCCTTCGCCAACTGTCGGAGCCAAGCTTTGCCTAGGGTGCTTCTTTGCCGAGAAACTTGTACTCGGCGAAGGAAGCTTCGCCGACCATTTTTCTTTGCCGAAAGTTTTATTTTTGGGCAGTCGGCAAAACGCAGTACCGTCGGCGAAGACCCACTTTCCGTGTCTGGAAATCGAAAAGGTTTCATTTTTACACAAATATTTAAATATCCTTGGCAAACACTATTAACGGAAAGATGACGTGCGGTTGGTCCGCGTGGATGTGTGTAACTTGTCCGAATGGATGGTATATCTCGTTGGGCACAAACTAGAGCTTGAAGCGCCTGAGAATTCGGTGACCACAGAGATTATCTAGGACTATAGCTAGCCACTTATTGAGGAGGCATTATTGTGCGGCTACAATCGTGTTTGCCCACTTTAAGCAAGCAGACAGTATATATTTGAATTAGTACACGAAAAACAACCAACCAACCAAGCGTGAAATTCTGAGCATCAATCGAGAGGCAATTCCATTCCCCAATGCAAGGCATGGCACACCGTCGTCTTCACCCCCGGCTCCAAATCGTGTGCCTCGTCGCCGTCGTGTTGATGGCGGTCGCCCCAGCTGCCCATGCGATCTTCCATTTCGAGTTCCGTTCGGACGGCGACAGTCCGTACATCAGCCGGTCCATGGCTTTCAGGCGTGACCATTGGCGCCGCGCCGCCCTGGAGAGCAACGCCCGGATGTCAAGGAGGCTCGCCAAGACCATCGGGAAGCTGAGCGCCGGGGACGCCGCCGATGGCGCCGGCGCCGCCAACATCGCGACGGCCGACGTGACCACCTCCCCGTACACCCACCAGGGCCACTCCGTGACCCTGGGCGTGGGCACGCCGCCGCAGCCGAGCAAGGTGATCCTGGACCTTGGCAGCGACCTTCTCTGGACGCAGTGCAGCTTGGTTGGCCCGACGGCGAAGCAGGTGGAGCCCGTGTTCGACGCCGCCCGGTCATCTTCCTTCTCCGTCGTGGCCTGCAACAGCAAGCCGTGCGAGGAGGGCAAGTTCACCAACAAGACCTGCACCGACCGCAAGTGCGCGTATGTGAACGACTACGGCATCATGACGGCCACCGGCGTGCTCGCAAGAGAGACCTTCACCTTCGGGACGCGCGATAAGGTCTCCGCCAACCTCACCTTCGGCTGCGGCAAGCTGGCCAACGGCACCATCGCCGAGGCGTCGGGCATCCTGGGCCTCTCTCCGGGCCCGCTGTCCATGCTGAAGCAGCTGGCCATCACCAAGTTCTCCTACTGCCTCACCCCGTTCGCCGACGGCAAGACGGGCCCGGTGATGTTCGGCGCCATGGCCGACCTGGGCAAGTACAAGACCACGGGGAAGGTGCAGACGATCCCGCTGCTAAAAAACCCGGTGGAGGACATGTACTACTACGTGCCCATGGTGGGGATCTCGCTCGGGAGCATGCGGCTGAACGTGCCGGAGGCCGCCCTCGCCATAAAGCGCGATGGCACCGGCGGCACGGTGCTGGACTCGGCGACCACGCTGATGTACCTCGTGGAGCCGGCGTTCAAGGAGCTGAAGAAGGAGGTGGTGGAAGGCGTGAAGCTGCCGCTGATGAACCGGAGCATCGACGACTACCCGGTGTGCTTCGAGCTGCCGCGAGGCAAGTCCATAGAGGCGGTGGAGACGCCGCCGCTCGTGCTGCACTTCGACGGCGACGCGGAGATGACGCTCCAGCGGGACAACTACTTCCAGGAGCCGAGCCCCGGGATGATGTGCCTGGCGGTGATGCAGGCGCCGTTTGAAGGCGCCCCCAACGTCATCGGCAACGTCCAGCAGCAGAACATGCATGTGCTCTACGACGTGGGCAACCGCAAGTTCTCCTATGCGCCCACCAAATGTGACAGCATCTGAGCTGCATGCTACTTCTGCATTCAACTAAAGATAATTTGTCATTTTTTTTGTGTTCATCTTCAAAATTCAGAGGCCGAGATAATTTCTATATGTAGGTACAATATATCATCTCATCAAGAAACCTTTTTGTAGGGTAGACACGATTGCACTTTAATAGCCAATGGATCGGATAAAAAAAAAATAATGAAGCCTGTGATTACCAAGAAAAAGTGAACAAATAGAGATGAAGATATAAGAAATCATGAATAGTTTCATACTTGCTCAATTATTTTCGTATGCTTTTGCATGTGAAATTGTACTATCTGTATATATACTTTTAGAGCGTCTCCAAGAGTTCGACATATCCCTTTCCTATCCTTTTCTTTTTTGGAAAACTAAGAAAAACGCATCTCTGACTATTTGACATATTGCTTTCCCATCTTTTGCAAATTCCCAAATCACAATCATCTGCGTGTATGTGGAGATGGGAGGGCTTAAACATGTAAAAACAAATTCATGGTTCTAGGTGAGAAAAATGCAAGAGAGAAAGATTTGGCGGAAGAGTGTAAACAGGTAAAAAAACAAATTCAGGGCTTCTAATGCTGAACATGAGACCCGATCGTAGAAAAAAGGTGTTGAGAAAAACTTTTAAGATTAAAATATAGAAAACTCTTGGAGACGATCTCTTTTTATTCCTTCCCCATACTAATATTTGCGAGTTGCCAAACACCATATTTCGGGGAACAAAATATGAAAAACTTATAGAGATGCTCTTATATATCAAATAAATAAACCTTACTAGTCTGTAAAGCTTTTAAGAGCAACTTCAACACCAAGGCTATTCTTGTTTTGGGGCCATTTTAGAATTTTATATTATATATATAAAAAGGCTCCAACATATGTGTTATCTAGTTTTCTAAAATTGAAAGATGGCTGTACCTTAATTTCAGATGGCCATATAAAACCAAGGTGTTAGCCGTTAGCTATTTGAAGATAAGAAATAGAAAGGTTATTGTATACCTCTTCTTTTTTAGGAGTATTCTATTTTTCAAAATAGGTAAACTTTGAAATTTGGCTACTAATTTTAGCCAAGTTAATGGAGTTGCTCTCTTGTTTTTTTTTTCTTTTGACAAGGAGTTTCTCTTTTGTTGTATATAGGGTGTCGTTGGTCTAATGGAGCCTGGCTAGCAAACGTAGCCTGGGCAGCCTAGGCCTGACCCCAGGAATCCAAACCACGTGTGTTTGGCTTAGTCGAGTTCCTGTTTGGCTCGTTGCGTTCTTTGGATAGAACCACCATGTTTGAATATCGCACTACTACTCAGCTGAACTTCCATGGAGGTTTTTGCAACTCCCACGAAGCTAGGGTCACGGTTAATCTATCGATTAACCATGGCCGCCATGGTTAATCCATTAACCGTGGCTGTTATTTAACAAAAATCGACATGGTTAATATCTTAACCGTGACGGTTTCCTTAAGATGACCGCCATGGTATTAACCATCGTGGTTTTTATTAAATAACCACCACAGTTATTTAATTCAAGATTAATAAAAAATAAATTATAAATATTATAAAATTATAAATTATGATATACACCACAGATTAAATAATAAAATAAGAGAATATTTACACAAATCTTGAACATGCTTCACATTTCGACATTCAAATCACGTTTTGTTCAAGCATTTAGTTTAAAAGTTACAAATAGACCTGGACATCAGTTTTAAAAACACACCTCGATTAAGTTTAGGTTACAAATAGAGTCAACATCCGAAAAGGGCCACCCCACACATAGTCCGCCATGTTCAACTTATTCCTCCAGTTCTGTAGTTCCCATAACCCGCCGTCTAGAGCAAGCTGGCTCGTCTCGTCGAAGAAGTGCCCGCTAGGTTGCACAATGTCGTCGCTGACGGCCCTACAGATCTGGGCAAACGTATCCAAGGGCAAAACCTCCCCCCCCATGGCGTGTTCAACCATATTGAGTCTAGATCTCAAATTCATCAAAACAAAGCAAAAGGGAGGAAATTGAGGGAGATGAGAGGAAGAATACCACTCTTGCGGTGCCAAACTTCAACAAATCCAAGGGCAAAACCTGCCCCCAAATGGCGTTTTTAGGGTTTTGGAGCACAAAACCCTAAAAAATGGAGGAGTCCCGCGGGGAAGAAGAGGGGTGGGGCTGGTTATATAGCCTATACTTTTTTGTGGCGGTTTTTTTTAACAAAAACCGCCACGGTTAATAGGCATTGACCGTGTTGGTTATTTTACAAAAACCGCCACGCTTAATCTGCCGTGGCGGTTTTTGGCTATTTTCCAAAAAACCGCCATGGAAAATCTTTTCAAAACATCGTGTAAAATGAGCTGTGTAGTAGTGTCGGTAAGTTTACCTCCTTAGAAGCAATTCATCGAACAAGTGGTGGACGCCATTGACACCCTCCCTTGCTCTGCTGGGAAGCACCTCGGCGAGCACCGCGACCACCTTGGCCAGCCCTACGGAGCTGTGCTTCCGTCTACACGGAGCCAACAACATCCTTGGCATGTGATGTGTCGTCATCCTCGCACGTCTGTCTTCCTTCGTCGTCTCAAGCAAATCCATCATCACAACCAAGCAAGTCATCCTCCTTGAAGGCAAGCAAATCCATCGCAAGAAAGCAAGCACAACCATCCTACTCGCAGGCAAGCAAATCCATTATCACAAGCAAGCAAGCCATCCTCCGTCGCCATCGTCACAAGCAAGCAAATGCATCGCAAGCGCCGTGGCTTGCGCTACGCCCCCGCTGCGTGCCATCAGGTGTTGTGGCATGAGCTCGCGCGCCCCTCGCGCGCCGCGGTGGGCCTCGCTTAACCGGGCGTGGCCCCGTCCCCTTCCCCGGCGGGGGGCGGCAGCCTCCCCGCGCTGCCGCCACTCGGGCGCATCATGGGCGGGTGGTCGCCGCCGGCGAAGCTTCTCCACTATCAACGAGGTGCAAGGAGCATCAATGGGGAGGAGGAGGAGCAGCAGTGGGCTCAGCGGAGGTGGCGGTGGCCGGGGATAGCACCGGAGTCGAAGGAACGTGAGGACCAGACAGAGCAGAGGAGGCATGGAGCAAAGCTCGTGGGAGGCGGAGCAGCAGGCGGTGACGCGGGCGCGGCGGTGGGCGGCACAGGCCTAGCCCTGGAAAAGCGACCAGAGGGTCCGTTTTTTCCTGGCTTGGCTAAGGAGTGGTCGGTGGCCCGGCCTGGCCTGACTAACGAGCTGGTCAAAGGCAACCAAACGCCCAAATTTGACCCCGGCCGGCCAACCAAACACACATATTGTCTAGCTATAGGCCATATCACCTATTAAAATACATTTGAAGAGGCCACCAACCTTTTGAGCGAGAGTGTGGTCTAAAATTTAGCATTGCGCCTTGTGTTGAGAAATCGTTTCATCGATCAATATATACTAGCTAGGTGATGTGCGCTTCACTATAACTCGCCACAAAGACGTGAAACATGAACTGTAACCAAGAATAGAAAAGTGTCCGAGCAGTGGAAAAGTGCTAAACAGTATGCCCAAAGTGTTGAACATACTTGGCGTTTGTTACCAACGTGTCAACAGTGCTTGGTGCACCGAGAGGGAGAGAAAGGTTTTTTTTATGAGAAGGAAGATATATTAAGCATCAACACAGTACATTCTCTCCTATTACAAACTGAACTCCGAAGAAAAAAGAAAATTACAATTGAGACCTCAGGATCCAGTCTCATGTTCCTCATCTCCAATCTCCAGTTCGCCATCGACACCACTATGACGATCCAAGACTACCTTTGCTTCCGCCTAGGAACACCAAGGATTGGAAAAGCTGCATCATCCATTGCTAAGATCACCAAGCGAATCGATTCCATTGAAAGAAAATCGGCCAGACCTTGGCAAAAGGAAAGAGGAAAAGAAAATCCGCCGCCGCCGGCCCGAGGGCCGGCGACTGGAATAAAATTCCACCACCGCCAGGAAACCCAGCAATTAGGAAGAGCCACAAACCCACGAGGATGACCAAATAACTTACATACTTGACGCTCAGAAGCACGCAGCATCCGCCGGTACCCATGAACTTTATTTGCCGTGCCGGTGGTGACCCATTGCCGGAACCTCAAACTCCATCACCAACGGCGGCGATGAGTAACCCTGATCTACTAGACTCCACAACCTAGCAGCAACAACGAGCCCGGACGTTGATCCACCCTGGCCCCCCGCCCGCCCTGAAGCCGAAAAGGCCGTCAGAGGGGAGGGGTCGGTCAGATCAATGCCAGCAGCGGAGATGCCCTAGTTGCCCGCTAGGAGGTGGTGACTAGGTTTTTCCTCCGGATGTCCGCACGTCAACCCAACTTAGTTGTTAGAGAGAGAGAGAGAGAGAGAGAGAGAGAGGATTTAATCATGCATGAGGATTAATTTTATTAATGCACACATAGATAGAAATAAAAGTTTTCTTCTGGCTAGTACTCAAAGACAGATTAAACACAAGGGCTTTACTAAAAAGAAAAAGAATGCATCTTGATGACTATTATTGTGTTTTTTGCACCATGAATGTTGAAGAAGATCTCATTCATATGTTGTTTCATTGTCCTTTTGATATGGCTTGTTGGTATAACCTCAATATGGCTTGTTGGTATAACATCAATATAATTATTCCTAACTCTTAAGATATAGCCGTCATTCTGGAAGGGGACATTACTCAGCTCAATGTTCCTTTTTTATGGAGATCATAGTTACTATGTCTTGGGCCATTTGGGTCATGAGGAATGACATAATTCTTAAGCATCTCACGCATTCTATTAGGAGATGCAAGGAGGTTTTAAGTTTGAATTTGCCTTAGTTATTCTAAGGGCGAAGGCAAGATACCATCCCCAAATAGATCAATGGATAGAGCACTTTGTCTAATTCCTGCTATTGTCTTTCTATCCTTTTTTGTATCTTGAACTTTACACGTGTACGATGGCATGTCAACATATATCCCTAGGGGTGGAATCATCGTAGCGAAAATGGTTTCCCTTGGATTTTCTCGGCTCACCCTAGGGCACACGTCTGTTTCTCATGAAAAGTTTCCCTAGGGGGCAATCCCGATGAAGCATCGGTTTTCCTAGGGTATCTATGCCTTTCCCGAGGGTATTTGGCCCTAGGGAAATATGAGGATCCCAATAGGGTATCTATACAGAACTTTTATTTAAACATCAATAAATTGCCAGTTGGGGCTTTTGCCCCTCCTATTTCATCAAAAAACTTGATGACCTTTATCTATTTGTTGGATCAGGAGTATAGAGTACAAAACATCTTAACCTATAGAGCAGTCAAACCATAGTCGTAAGCGTCTACCCAAAGAAGATGAGATGAACTTCTAGTCGCAAGCATCTATCATAAAGGGCCAAAGCAACCTTGGCGCCAAAGCATCCACCAAAGCAAGCAAGCCTGTTCAACTTGTGATTTCTGTGGTTGATAAGCCGACTGACACTGATTCGTTGTTAGAAAAAATGTTGTAGTATGGCTAATAATTGAACGACCGAGTAGGCGACTACAGGTGGGGTGAATAGGAGCCTAAAAAAATTCTTTTGAATTCTCGAACTTGTAGCTCTCACGTCCCCTCAAGGTAAATCACACAAGCACACTAAAGATCATGACTTAGGTAACTAGGTGGATGCGCTAGAAGAAGTACTAGACACACAGTGGATCAACCGGAAAGAAATCAACACGAGACCGAGCGGAAGCAAGGAAAATCAGCACAACACGGAAGTCGGCGGACTGTCCGGACCCCTAGGTCGGACTATCCACAGATTAGTGGTCGGACTGTCTTGGAACAGCGAACGACAACAACAGACTGTCCAGATGACTTGGCCGGACAGTCCGTAGGCCAATCTCCCGAAAACAAACTAAATTGGAAACTTGTTGGACTGTCAAGAGGAACACAAGCGGACTGTTCGAGCCAAGGAATCGGTCTGTCTGCAGACAAAATCCTAGAAAACCAACTTTCTTGAAGTGCTGCTAGACTGGCTACAAACCAAAGTCTAGACTGTCTGGGCCTTCAAGCTAGACTGTCCGCACTTGCCAGGTCAGCATAGAAAACATCCCGTGGAGGAGCCCGACCGGTGGACTGTCCGCGGGTGAGGGGCCGGACTGTCCGCACCCCAAGAAACAACAAGAACAACACGAACTCCAAAATCGTCTCTTGCACAAATCGAACCAAAACTCGATCAAATCTCCATCGTAGGTCACAAAAATTGAGCCAGATGATCTAGGCATGTAGGTGACCAAATCCCCAAAGCAATTTCGCATTTGCCCGAGCGAATGGAGAGACATTTCAGATCACGTGAAAAGTGCCACAAAAATGAACACGAACATAAAACTTGCCCGATCTCCAATCTTGTGAGGTTTCAATCGATTTCCTCTGGCGGAATCACTCCTCTCACGTCATAGTTGAGTTGATGCAAGAAAAACAAGATCAAACCAATCAAGGAATGAAGAAATCGAGATCAAGAGAGGGGTGGAGAAAAGAGTGACGAAAAATGCAAAGCAAGAACACAAATCATAGTACACAAGTGAATCGATCTGACCCCAAAAGCCGAGAGGGCATGCACACACTAAGGGGTGTACTTCCTACGAACACAGATCACAAAATAGTTGTCTGGACCTCTCTCACTCAAAGAAACTACAGATTGGGAAACCCTAAGGATGAACTGCGACTAGAGAGGCAACTTGAGATGGAGGCTGCCCTCTCTATTTATAGTCTTGGTCCGAATGACCATCCTACCCCTACTGATACAATTGCCGAAACCACTTAGTCAGGGGCATAATAATGGTTGGACTTAGATATCTTCTGATCCGACGTCCACTGCACCTTCTCACCAATAGCTTCGCCCCGACGCAAACTCCCGATGCACCACGTGCCGTCCTTCTGCATCGGAACCTCTGCCCGGGTTTTGTGGCCCAAACCCGCAAAACCTACCACCAATGGTTTTGAGGCCCAAACCACCAAACCCGCCCCGATGGTTTTGATGTCCAAACCACCAAACTGACTTGCGAGTATCGTGCTGCGCACGCGTGCCCCGCCGACAAGTTTCGCCGCCATCTTCGACCGCCCGAGCCGCCAAGTCTCTCCCAACTTGCAACGCTCGCCGTCTTGACCCGATCGACACAGTCCCGTCACGTCCTCTTGCATTCGTCGATGTCCCAGATGTCAGCCACCATGGCTAGCCACCAAGTGATTCGGTCCCTCGGTCCAAACCTCACGTCTGTCATTCACCTCCACGGTCCGTTGGCCCAGCACGTCCTTCTTGGCCCCTTCACCTCGCCGTCAACTTCCATCTCTCCACACCTGTACAACACGAACCAAGAGATACGTTTTCGACATACTCCACATGTGCCGATGAACATAGCCGAAGCATAAAGGATAAAGGAAAATAGAAGTTAAATGTTGACTGTTGACAATCACTCAATCACACAATTAAACATATTTGGTCTAAATTAAACATGTGTTCGCAATAAGCCAGGGCTAATAAGCTCAAAAGAACAGGGCAGTCCGCCAAAGAATCCACTAGTAACATTTTCAAATGTTAATGGTACGTAGTCATGTTATGTGCATTGGATGCTAGAAACTTTTTACGTTCAACGTTTTTTTTTTTTTTTTTGAACATTTTTTACGTTCAACGTTGACGTACGTGGTGAAAGTTAGTCCTCCGTAGACGAGCTGGAACAAATCAGTTGCACCAGAAATACATGAT
>JADLZK010002471.1:0-92186 GCA_015847255.1 Hyparrhenia diplandra
CATATTACTCTATGTACTACTAAGAAAAATAATAAATCATAAATATTCTCACACCAAATAGAAACATTTAGCCTTTTAGTTTGTTAAGTTCTAACCATCGTCACAAGTAAAACTCATATGATCTATTCCGATTTGAAACATTGTCCAATTGAAGTTATCATGAAAAATACATAAAGTAATCATGTAACTTTGTATCTAAATTTCCCACACATGTATTATGAAAGTTCAAAAAATCCTAAATTTGCATATATGTTACCCACATGTGATATTCTTAAACATTGAATACGGTATGTATATACTTATACAATCATAAATAAAATAATCATATATTATGTTTCACCATGTCTTGTTTCAAAATTTGCAATTACTCCATTAAAAGTTGAATGCCAAACTATATATTTGTTGGTATTTGTTAAGCCTACAGAAATATTTATAATAATCCGCAAGTTTAACGGATACTGGTGAGCATTTCACCCAGGAGAGGGTTTTATATCGAATCCACGGGGAGGATGGTGTGAGGTAACTAAGGAATATAACTAATCCCCTCGAAAGCAAAGTAGTTAAGGAACTAAAGAAGATAAAGAGATAAGGAGATTTCTATGGTTGTCTAATTCTTATCCTTGTAAGCATATGTTGGTATTGTCTTAAAGGGAAGCACCCAAAGGAAAACATGGGCTTAAACATGCAATCCTCCGGCACTTACATGCCCAACTTGTCTTCTAGACGGAGGGTGGATTCCAAAGGACTTAACAGGACTTGTCACTCCCGCGATCTACCACACGACCCGGAATATAAGGTGTCATCACAAGCAACCTCAGTCTAGACACCATGCCTAAACCTAAGCTACCCCTCTAATCTATAGCGTCCTACATATTAAAGTACACAAACAAGAGTTGTGAACAATAAGAATAATAAGAACATTTACTTACTCAAATAAGGAGTTGATCCACCATAGAAGTCTCGGGATCAAGTACTAGTGTTACTGGGACTTGATTCCGACAGTACAAGATGTAGAGGAGTCACCGACAGGTCTGGTGCTTCCTCCGCAGCTCTTCCCATCACCAACACTTTAACTCTAGGAACAAGATTAGTTCTAGTCTCTCTAATGAGGACTATGGCTCTAATCTCTTCTTAACTCTTACTCTTGATTAGATCTAATTAGATCTAATCCACTTCTAATTACATGTCTAATTCTACTTCACTAATCTCTTAGAGAGAGTTGATCCTTACAAGGGACCCCTCTACAACTAGAAGATAATGAGATAGAATGAGATAGTAATGAATTAGGGTTTAGCCCTGGGGTCAGGGGGTCTTCTTATATAGGCCTTGGCGATGAACGATAGCCCTTGGATCAAACCGACCTTGACAACGGTGTAGATACAACCTCAAAGTCGGTTATAGACCGACATAAAAAGATGAACCCGATTGGGCATAATTGCTCGGCGGCCTAAGACAAAATTGCTGGCGGCCGCCAGGTAATTGTCTCCCTCTCGACCTCTCGTCTCTTTTGATGTCCTCCGGTATCTTCTAGAATGTTTTAGTCCACTTTTCGGGTTGAGTTACTTCACGGTCAAGTCTTGTCATTGTATGAGATGTATATTCGAACTTTTCTATTCTTCTCTCGCATTTATCTATTAAGTCCCCTCAAAAAATATATAAATCACCAAAGCTCGTGGAATTATGTTAGTTAAACCCCTAGACTTAGGTTGATATTCAATTTAAGCCCTTATTTCATGTTAGTTGACTAGTAATTTTATGCTATAACAGGTGTCAACAATATTCATGAAGTTATAAAAGGGAATGCAATATATCTTCATATTAGTTTTCATATAAATTCATATCATACCCTAAAAAGATAAATACGAGACTTAATAGGAAAATAACACATATATCCTAGAAAATCTTACAAAAATGAAAAACTTCTTACCATTTATTTGGTGTAACCTAATCACCATTGATAATAATAAGTATTGGATCTATTTGATTTTCTAAATATTTTCCACATCCTAAACATGTAAAGAACATAAAGTAACTAATGACTCTATGTTTAAATTACCCAACTATGCAATTAAGAAATATGATTTAAAGTGGACATAAATTTGCATCTAATTACCCATATCCAACTTTAAATACCACCTCAAATTTACATCAATTGCCAAACATCTTCTATATATTTTAAGATAACCATAGAGCACACATATGTTTCTACATTACCCACTTCTGTTAATATTCATATATGAAGATCTGATTATAGTAAGCATAAATGTCATGCTAGCATGCAAGAGCAATAATAAATATATATGGGTTATGTTTATCACATAAAAACACTAATGATACTAACAAATTTTTTAAAACCATGTTAGTAACTAGGGGAATTTGTCATGTAGGAGACCCAAAGTGACGCTCTTTGGCTGGTTTCTCCATATTTGCTAGAACACCGCCGTTTGATGTAATTTGGCCCGTGGACATCGAGGAGAGAGAAACTCACCACCAAAGCAGCTGTCATTCGTAGTAAGCCATAATGCCAATGACTACTAAATTTTAACAAAGAACAAGATATGCTATTTATCTACAAATCATCTAATACTCACTTCCATTGAAAACCTAATTAGGGACATGATATGACAGACTTAATTATTCTTGATGTCATATCACATCCTTAACTATGGCATATAATTTTTGTAGGTTATTACTTTAGATATATTTATATATTTTCACTATTTTTTGATAATTATATATAGCTAGTATAGCTATATCTGTACATATATCTCCTTCATTGAAAAATTCAATTCTTACGAAGTGTGGGAGATCACCGATGGCTATATTTTCTCGGTTTTTTAAGATTGCTTTGGAGTAAAGAGCCAATCATCATTATTGCTTAATTATTAAAATTCCTTTGAGGATAGCATTACTACACACATTCAAGATCTCACTTCAAGCTTTATCACTTATGTGAAGCGATAAGGTGCAAGTTTCAAATAATTGTTTATGGTATTGTAGTGTTTAATAACATACCCCATGACCTATAATCCTTATTTGAAAAGTACAAAATTTGACTTAATAAAAGATAAAAAAGCACAAGCATTTTAGTATAACTTGAGGATAGAAGGAATCTGTAGGACTCAATATGAATAGGATGCAACCAGAGCCACCATAGTTGATGGGAATGTGACAAACTGATTACACATTTCAACAATAGAGAGATATCAAGAAAAATAAAATAAAAATGATCATATGAATGAAAAAATTATATAGATCAGCCCACTGGAAAATAATATTAATAAGTATATACTATTATCACTACTACGTAATTGATTTTACGAGGCAGGAAAAGATTTTCCGTGGCGGGCATTTAGAAAACCGCCACGGTTAATGCCTTGATTTTCCGTGGCGGGCATTTTTTAATTAACCGCGGACGGGTAAAATGTTCGCCACGGTAAATCGATTAACCGCGGGCGGACATTATAACTAGCCCGCCATGGAAAATCGTGCCCAGCTTAGCCGGCCCAAGTGAGCCCGATAAGTGCCATCATATATATTAGAAACCTAACCCTACCTCTACCTAACTCCCCCACTCCTCCCTGTCTTGTGCCCGACACCACAGCTCCCCTCTCCCTCCGTCTCCTCCCCACTTCCTCCACTCCCGACACCACCTCCCCTCTCCCTCCGTCTCCTCCCCGAGTCTCCTCCCCATGGCGGCCCACCCCAGCCACCACGGCGGGCGAGATCCGGCCACGGAGGGCGAGATCCGCCACGGCGAGCGCCTCCACCACGGCGGCGGCCCACGGAGGTCGGGGACGCCGCGGTCGCCCGCGGCTGGAGCTCGAGCACGTCGCGGATCCGCGCTGGAGCTCGAGCATGGCGCGGCTCCGCGCTTCGATCCGGCGGCGCTTCGGATCCGGCCTCCGGCAGTGCGGCTCCCGGCGCCTTGAGCCAAGGCACGGCGGCGACGGCAGCAGCTCGCGCGTTCAGGCTTGCGGCGGCGGCGCGAGCTTCCCGTGGAAGCGACGGACTGGCGCGGCGGCGGCCTCGGACGGGACCCGTGCGGCGGCGGGCGGCTCCTCTTCTTCCCCGAGATCCGGCGGTGGGGGGGGACCCTTAGCGGCCCGGCGGCTCAGATCTGGGCCGCCGGGCTCGCTAGGTTTTCGATTCGGATTTTTCTTTTTTTTTTTTTTTTAACCATGGCGGGCATTATGCCCCGCCAACGGAAAACCGACCATTTTCTATGACCCGCCTTCGTCCGTGGCGGACAAAAAGCCCGCCACGGAAAAGGCTTTTTGTCCGCCACGGAAGATCATTTACGTAGTAGTGTATGTAGTTTTTATTAGAAAAACATACATTTTAATAAAAGTAGTTCTTTGTATTAAACAATAAATAACATTTATCTTTCTCGAACCGATGGACTAATTTTCCATAATAACTTAAATTGCTAATTTGGAGTAAAGTTACCGTTTTCTTGAAGAGGTCAAGGGCGCCATCGATTTCTAGGACTTCGATAGTCCACCATTTTGGTGAACCACGGTGAGCGGCGACCTTTTCGTCATTGGTAATGATAATGATGCGGCTATCAACATCTATGGCCCCGCTCACGATGAAAGGAAACTAGAATTCCTTGAAGAAATACAAACGAAGCTACTAAGTATAGAGATACCTATTTTAATTGGAGGAGACTTTAATTTGGTTAGAAATATATCCGAGAAATCAACAGAAATGTTGACATACCTTTGATGAATGCCTTTAATGACATGATCAATGCGACATCTTTAAGGGAATTACAAAGGTCGGGAGCGATATACCTGGACAAATAAACAAAGCCCACCCATATTATGTGTTTTGGATAGAGTGCTAGCCGCTAATCTGGGAAGACAGATTCAACTTGACAACAAATCCCGATTGCTCCAAGATCGGGATCGATCACAATCCACTAATTGTGGACACTTCGGATAATAGAGTTACAAAAACATATTATTTTAGATTTAGCGATCATCGGATTAAGCAGAAGGTTTTACCGATTGGGTAAGAGAAAAAATGGCCCGATAGACACAAAGATAATCCTTTAGACCATTGGCACATCATGTCGAGCAAGTTAAGAAGAGCTATCAAAGGCTGGGGTCAAAATATAGATAGCCGCCAGAAAAAGGACAAGAAAGAGTTAATGAAAGTCATAGCTGAATTAGATGAAGAGAGTGAGCTAAGAGACTTCAGCCAAGAGGAGTGGGTAAACAGATATGAGTTGGAGAGAAAATTACTAAGAATACTAGAAGATGAAGAAACTCAATGGCGAGAAAAGGAGGGGAACAATGGTTACCGGAGGGAGATGCTAACACAAGCTACTTTCATAAGTGTGCCAATGGTAGGAAAAGAAAAATGAATATAGCTAGCCTAGAATACAATGGGAATATACCGAGTTCGAGAACAAGAGTTAAAAGATCATATTACAAGCTATTACAAAGAGTTATTTTGAAGAGTCGAAACCGCAAATATCCATCTATGTAATGATATGTGGAATGAGGAACAAAGATTAACAGTGGAGGATAATGCTAGATTAACAAAACCTTTCACTTTAGCAGTAACTAGACTATGCTATGAAAGAGATGAAAAATAATACAGCTCCAGTCCCGATGGGTTTAGTGTGGAATTCTTCAAAACTTTTCGGGACAAGATGAGGTTCGTGATAAAAGAAATGTTAGACAGCCTTCATGAAGGGCACCTAGAGCTATGGAGACTTAATTATGGAGTTATAATCCTCATACCAAAATGTAAACCAAAGCTACATCCATCAAAAGTTTAGACCCATATGTTTATTGAATGTGATCTACAAAATAATCACTAAAGTTCTTACTATCGATTGATCAGTAATTGATAGATAAACTGATTAGTCAAGCACCAGACAGCCTTTATCCAAAAAAAAAAAAGAAACATTTTGGAGGGGGTGGTTATAATTCAAGAGGTACTACATGAACTTAGAGTTAAGAAGACTAGTGGAGTTATTCTAAAATTGATTTTGAAAAAGCCTATGACAAGGTCACCGGAATTTCTTAGAAGAAGTGATGCAAAGAAAAGGTTTCAATAATGAATGGATTTCCTGGATAAACAAAGCAGCCGGTGGTGGGAGAATCAAGATAGATATCAATGGAACCAGGGGTGAATACTTTGAAGTTATAAGGGCTTGAGGCGGGGAGACCCACTCTCTCCTTTTGTCGTTTAACATAGTTGTGGATTCTCTCATCCCACAATGCTCTCCAAAGCAAGCCGGGGAGGGATGCTACAAGGATTGGTACCTCATTTGGTAGATGGAGGCCTCACTCATCCGCAATATGTAGATGATAAAGTGCTATTTTTGAGTTATTCGGTTGAAAATTTACAGAGAGCAAAAGTTATCCTTACATGCTTTGAGGCAATGTCAGGAATGACAATCAATTTTGACAAAAGTGATATATACATCGTGGGTCCGAATGCAGAGCTACAACAAAGAAATTATAGAGATATTCCAATGCAAGCTGTCAATTTTCCCTATGAAATATCTGGGATTACCTGTTAGTGATCACAAAATCACAAAAGCTCGAGATGAGTTATGTCGTGATAAAACGTAAAAGAGATTGGGGACTTGGCAATGTGACTACCGACCTATGGGGAAAAGCAATGCTCATTGAGTCCTCGCCTATCAAGTGTTCCAATGTATACTATGGGAGTATATCAACTCTATGAAGGCAATTGCCAGAAACTAGACTCAATCGGATCAGGTTTCTTCCCGGGCAGGAACTGACACAAAAAGAAATATCATATGATTAAGTGGGAAGCAATTGCAAAGACCTAAGGATTTTGGGGGACTTGGTTTTCTAGATATTAGAGTTATGAATAATGTCTTTGGCAAAATGGATATATAAACTGGAAATTGGAGAGGAGAATCTATGCTGCTTTCGATCCTTAGGAAAAAGTACTTGGGACAAAAAAAGCATATTCCAAATCAAAAATAACAAGGGGTCACAATTTTGGAAATCACTGCTTGACATAAGGAAATGGTTCCAACAGGGTAGAGTTATGGAAGTTATTAGTGGCAACCGGACAGATTCTGGTTAGATGTTTGGGTGGGAGATTGTCCTTTGAACATCGATTTCCCAACTGTTCCAAATTGTTACTCAACCTGATATAGAGGTATCCAAGATTTTCGAGAATCAAGAATGGAATTTTCATTTCAGAAGACAAATCAATGGAGAGTTAGCTGTTGAACTGAGTGACCTCATGGAATTACTACAACCAATTTCATTAGAAGATGGTAGAGATAAAATGGTTTGGGCTCTAGAACAGTCCAAAAAATACGCTGCAAAATCTTTATATAGACATCCGACGGCGGTGAGGAGTTAAGGGACAGACAAATGATGAATTTGTGGAAATGCACAATTCCTTTAAAAATAAAAATCTTCATTTGGATGGCTGTGCATGACAAAGCATCCGTCTGGAGTACAACTAAAAAGAAAAAATTGGCCTGGGCCTTAAAACCTTTTATATCTGTGATGTACCGTAAAAACAGCAGACCATATATTGTTTCAATGTCCAGTTCTTTGTCTATCTGTGGTCTTTCTTAAGGACCGCACTTGGATGGCACCACTCTCCAACATCTTGTTCTGATTTTGCCCAAGAGTTCTTGGAAGAATGCCATAGAGTTACACAAGAGATCACAATGTTTATTTGCGCAGGTGCCCTGTGGACAATCTGGAAGACGCCGCAATGATATGGCAATCAATAAGAAGGTGATGGCGCCGCCTAAGGGTATCATCCACAAGACATTGATCCTGATCAAGTCCCTGGCGACCGCTGCTGAAGGCAAAGATGGAACCAGCTGCTGAAGAAATGATGCAACTCCTGTTGGCACAAGCTTACTGACCTGATCACCAGGAGCTGTAACCAGAGAAGATAGTGAAATTAGCCTTCTGATGGTAGGCGTACTTTGTAATAATCTGTGAAGTGGTGCGTGCCTTTGAGCCGCGTGGTGCCTTTGTGCTGAGTTGTGCGTGCCTTCGTGCCGCCTTGACATACTGCAGTAGAGGTTATGCTTGTTTTCCTTTCAATGGTTTCTGGTAGAGCTAAGTTTAGATGAACTTTAGAGGGTCTGTGCTGCACTAATGAGTGCGCAAAATTATTGTAAACTGGTAACCCCCAGTCCCAGGCGGGGGGTTCGTTAAGCTTTCAATAAAGCCGGTCGAAGCCTTTGGTCTAAATAATGATGCGGCTTCGATTTTGGATATGTTCCAAGGGTAAGGCAGCTTTTATCGAGTCCCACTCTTCCGTCGACTGCAGGCCATCAATAACAATGAGACAATCATGTTTTTTAAGAATCTCAGAACATTCCTGAATTGGGTCTCTGATTCTCGACATCCTACTATGGTGGGAGACATCCTGATTGCAGTTCCAAAAGTAAGGTCCATATGAAGTCCCATAGATTGAATGGATGCGATAAATCAACCCAACCAAACTTTTCAAAAGGTCGCTTTTCATCAATCACTTTCTTGAAGTACACATGCTTGACAATATATGATTTACCAACACCACCAGGGAGCCCGGACACGGTTAGTAACCCGGGATCGTTATCGGTGCCAATATACTCTTTATCATCCCCGTGGCCAACAAGTGGATGTTCTTGTAACCACATCCTTGCTTCTTCCCTCTTGAAAGCACTTTCCTCGTCCTCACCCTATAATATATATATAGTAAATAAATAAATAAATATTCTGAGCGTGCATTGAAATGTCGTATTTATAAAAGAAGGTAAACCTTCATTTAGACATTGCTTGGATGTAGTCGGATTCACATCAATTCATGTATGTTGGTATGTGGATTGATATGATCTAAGCGCATCTAAACAAGGCTTTATGGTGGACAAAATGACAGCCAATAAATTATTGAAAAAAAAATAAGTAAAAACACGCGACCTTGTTTTTGCCATGCCACGTGTGTTTCACGTCAATAATCAAGAAGAAAATAAAGCAAATTATGCAACTACACCGTGTCGTGTCGTGGGCTGCTAGCATAAGAAGCTGGCATACCGTTTTGGACGATTACAAAGCGAGGTTGAAACGACCACACTGACCACCCGCTAAGAAAAGTACAACACGAACAAAGCAAGGCCGGTGCTGCCGGCTGCCACATTGGTGCTACCCTCGACCTGATATATCCTGGTGAAGAGGAGCGTCAATGAACGCCCACTGAAATTAATTTCTCATTGGATTGTAATCAATGGATCTAAATAGACTTTGGGCTATGTTGACATATTTATATTATATTATTAATTAAATTGCTAATTAATTTTAAAGGCCTATATATGAGCCCTAATTAGTTAAATAATTGACACAGCATAAAAGTTTTCATAATTATATCGACAACTGGACAAGGCGCATCTGCAAGCACTTGATCTAAATAATTTGTCTGCCTAGCAATTGAGGTTTTGGTTTTGTCCAAAGTCAGCTTCATGAAATTGAACAAACCTATAAAAACGTCTATTATATTGATACAACAGAATCAAAAGAATTTGAAATAAAAAATAGCTAAATAAAGAGTCTACATTCTGATAAAGAGGAAATTATATATAGGCTGTCGGATAATTGTTCGCTACATTCTGATCTAATGAACATTCACGATTTAGTTGTGTCGCTCATAAAGAGGACACTTGAGCTATATATAGGCAACCTTGATCTAACCTCGGTAGGAATATTTCATAGGAGCGACCAAGTAGGAGTGACAAAAAACGAAGAAAAGTAGCAAATGGCAATATCTTTAAACTACGGAATTGGTTAACGATAGCTAAACAAAATTTGTACATAGAGGATAAACTAAAATCAATAAATTAACAAAAATTCTACAGTAAACAAACAATTATTATTTGCAAAGGTTATTCTCAGATAGAATTGTCAAAATGCCACCATCAAAGAGAACTACCTATCCACGCTATTTACGTGGGCCACCTTGCTAGTTGACATCTATATATAAAAAATGCACTACTAATGCATAGTTCATGACACGGTCACGAAAAAAATACATAGTTCATCAGAGATTTAATGAAACACGCGCATATATGATGGTGCATTATTCTATATAAACCAGTGTCAAAGTTACTAAAAGTTCTAGTGTTGAGTACATAGATTTTTGAACCCAGCCTGTGTTCATCGGGCTCTTAACTAGATTAGGAAAACATCCTAAAAATACTATTTCTATATAGAATGTACAAATCTACTGGGCTATCTGGGAAGACCAGAAACAATGCTTGTTTCAACAAAAAAATTATTAGGAATCCTCATGAGATAATTTGTCATGTTGGAGCCCTAATAAAATTTTGGGCAGGTTTATACTCTGATTACGACAAAAATGAGCTGGCAAAAGGAGTTAACTTGATGATGAAGGTGGCTCGGGAACTACTGGCTTCGAAGAAGTACAAGGCATCAGGTGTTGGCGGTGGTGGGCGTGCTGACAAGGCGTGATCTGCTCCAACAGGTGTTTTGAAGGGAGGATCGCCTCGTGGACGTCTGTTACATCATGTTTCACTGATGTTTGTTGCTACTTTCTATCGTTTGTAATAACTCTCCTCGTGCGCTGGAGGTCAAATGTAGTCTGCTGGAGTACTTTCTTTTGGAGTCTTTTCCTCTCAAGGTGAGGGGTCTAGCGTGCACTGTGCCGCTCTTAGGTCTGGTCTATCTTGTTCTTTCTTCTATCAACTATGTAAGACTTTGTATTTCTGTTCTATGTAATGGAAATGGGGAGCCACCAATTAAAAAATATATAGAATGTATTGTTGTACTCGTATATATACACCAATTCATGAAGTATACTCCTATACACTATTAGAGGTTTGCAATTATACAACAAAGAAAATAAAATTAAAATCTTTGCACGTAATTTTGTATACTAGAACAAAATGCATGTGTGTTATATACTCCTTTTTTTCTGTAGATACGTGTCTTATAATTATTAGCTAGACCATGCTTTTGTTTGATATTGCAATTATGATATGGCATTGTTTTTTTATATATAATTGTACTCCCTCCAATTGTTTTTTAGCATATGATATGACATTCTTATTAGACAAAACAAAACGAAGAAGAGTGAAGGGTCATCAAAATATACCTCTCTGAAAAAGACACGAACAGAATGGTGAGCTGACAATAATAGCTCCATCTCTCTATGTGGTTCTCCGACGCACAAGCTTGCAACTTTGGGGTCCTTGGTGTGCACGAAAATGCAGCTACCATTGGTCTTATATGGTAGGTACTTCCTGACGGCCTCCCAGTCATCCTTACAGGGCACAGCTTCAAGAAAGATTAGGTATCTCTGGTTGCTCATCATCACTTGCTTCATGAACTCCATGTATTTGGCTTGAGTAACCATCTCCAATACACCTTTCAGTTTCAGGAAATCTAGGGCGCTTCCATGTCGTGGGCAATAGTTTTTGCACAGTTGAGCCAGTAATTTCTGGATGAACTTGATGGGATCGAAGGGATGCATCAGCTTCACCCATGCACGGTACCTGAAATGTTTATTACAGATTTCCGGGTGGTCATCATCACAGGTACTGCTGAAGATGCCTGCCATTTCCGCCTCAAGTTTGCCTACTTCTCCGCACACTGAGATCACTTGTTGAAGCGGGCTGTCCTTCATGTCGATCAGCTCCATGAGGCCTGTACTTGTGCTGCTACGCTTCTTCTGAGAATCAGCATTATATATGGAATGTCAAATATGTGTATTGTATATACTGTGGATCATGTAGAATTGACAAAAAAAGAGAAAAAGCAAATGCTTGTAGCAGCATATTATACCTCATTGAAGAGGGCACAAACAGAGTGGTCGTCTGAGAACTTCTCCAGCTCCAATACTCGGTGTGATTGTTCGACGCACAAACTTGCTATCTCCAGTTGCTGGGTGTGCACGACGATGCAGCTACCGTTCTTCTTGTCCGGTAGGTACATCCTGACAGCCTGCCAGTCAACCGCGCTGGACACACCGTCCAGGAAGACTAGGTACCTCTGATTGCCCACTAGCTTCATAAACTTGTTGATGAGTATGCCTTCAGGAGCTACCATCACATCTGCTGGGATGAGGAAATCAGCGGATTTCCTCGATACCAATTGGAGGAAACGTTGCCCCATGCTGCCTTGTTGCGGACAAGAATAATTTGTATGGAACTGAGCCGTCAGGCTCCTGATGAACTCTTGAGGATTGAAGGGATGCACCAGCTTGACCCAAGCACGGCAGCTGAATTGTCTGCAGATTTCTTGGTCGTCAAAGGTCTTCTTCATGATGGATGCCACCCCATGGTCGCCTGCCGCTCCCCACAGCGAGATCACTTGAAGGGGAAAGACATGGTGTATCTTGCTAACCAGCTCCGTGAGATCTCTTGGGCTGCTACTCTTCTTCTTGGCCTCCCTCGCCTCGATTAGGATGCCCCTTGCCATTGCATCGGCGACGAGCTGCCGCTGAGTCTTCTCACTATCAGCAGTGGCCGCCGGCTTGCTGGGGCCTCCTGAATCGCCGATGACGTGTAGGTAGCGCCCGTTCCTCTGGCCCATGGCTTCCACCCTGGACTTGAGCAGCTCTATAGCACTGACGGCTGCGTCCAGGGTCTCAGCCGGCGCCGCTGCTAGGATGCAGGACGGGAGCAGGCGGCGCCACCAGTCGGACTTGATGTCCGTGAGCACAACGGACTCGATGCTGTCCTCCACATCTAAGGCCATGTTGCGGACCTGCCTCACCAAGGTCCGCGCCATCTCGTCGGTGGCACGATCCTTGGAAACGTTGAGGAAGGAGCGCATCATCTCGAATTCGTCCGAGATGAGCATCAGGTCGCGCTGCATTGTCTTCTTGAGCTTCTTCTCCTCCTCGATCGCCGACTTGGCTGCGGTCAGCGTCCCTCCACCGCCGTCTTGGCCAACCCAAGCACAAGGTCCGCCATTGCTCTCCCCTCGGGGTTTTTTTTTTTTTTTTTTTTTTTTTGGGTGTGGGTGTGCAGGAACGAAGAAGCAACAGCTTGCAAGTGAAGCTGCTGCTAATGCGAGGAATTGCTGTGCAAATGTGTGAAGCTGGAGCATGGTAATATATAGACATGCATGTGTGGAGAATAGATAGATCAGGAAGCAAAGAACATTAATTTTGCGCAAGCCAAGTAACCGATATATGCACTCAAGGCAGGGGCGGAGCTACGTTGGCAGTAGGGGGTGCCCAGGCACCCCAAAATTCAAAAAATCACTTATAAAAATAGATTTTCACCACTATTTTAGACTAAATTTTTATATCTATAAGTGCAAGGCACCCCCCAATATTTTACGCTAGCTTCGCCCCTGACTCAAGGTACTACTTATTGAGATGCCCGACAGTGCACACAAGATAAGCACAGGTTCGTTCCTCTCTCTTGGCACTTGAAGCGAGCAAGCAAGTGTTGCTTGCTGCTACTGCAACGAATTCATTCTCCATGTGCATAAAAGTACGTGTTCTAAAGTGAAAAGATAGACAAATCCCATCTGTATAAAAGTTCACAAGTGCAGGACCAGACAGAAAGAAGACAGAAGAACTAGCAGATAGTACAAGGGCCTCTTTGATTGCGTTCTACGATGCCGGATATTTTTATCTTTATAAAAAAAAGTGTTTGGCAGCAGCAGCACCCTTCCCACTGCTTTTACGGGCTGCCACTAAAAGCAAAGAACATCTTCTTTTAGATGAAAGAAAAATTACATATATATTCAGAAAATGATCTTCATACATATTGTACCCACACTTTATGCAGCTCCAAATCTCAAATCCAAACAAGCATGACGATCATAACCATACAGGCAACGCTCGGCAAAAGACCTGAGAATAGATGCTCAACGAACGACGGCCAACATTCAGACATGCGAGTTGAGATACTTTTTTTTTCTTGTGTCTTTCTACTTCTTTCTGCCACTAAAGAATAAGGTAGGCTGATTTGAAATTAATTCTCCCTAGTCCTTCATCATGATCAGATCTAACGACAAAAATTAATCCATGGTGACATCATATCCGCCTTGATGTCGCCGTTCGAAAAACTAAATCTCCATGTCATCATGCCGAGGAATTTGCTGATGTCCTAGTTACCGCCTTCATCTTCAACAGAGCAGTCATGGAGAAAACGAATCCACCCTGCCCTCTCGTTGTCACTTGGACAGAGGAGGAGGTGATAAATCCTCAATACCAAGATATTTCTCGTCGAAAAAAGACTCGAACGCTAAAGGACTCGATCTTCTCGAAAATTATTAAAGCGATGGTTCCCCACGCCTCCGGTAAGATGCAAAAAAGCAAAGAATATCACAACTCCTATTTTTTGTTGTTTTCAACAGTAGGGAAGCAAATTCTTCATAGATGAAATCTCACTTCTCTTATTGAAGTACGAGCTAAGCTCCTTTTGAAAAAAAAAAGGGACCGTTTGTCACAGGGTCAAAACCCAATATGGATAATCAATATTTGAATACGTACATTAGTTATATCAGTTTCCGAATCATCTATATATAAGATGGATACTAATATCCTTATTCCCGACATGATCCGTATATCCGGCTTGAAATCTGAGGAAAAAAGAGATATGAGATAGGATCACCGATACCCGTATGAATCGGTCTAGTTTTGTCCCCAGGCTGTCGGTGGTATTTGTCCTGGCATTGCACATGAGGTTAGTCTCAATGGAGTTTTAGGAGTTTGGGCATTAATTAGGCTGATATGACACCGTATTTATGATGGGAGAGATAATAAGAGTTTCATGGGAGTAGAGAGAGTTTCATCCCCATGAAACTCTTACGCCTGCTTTCAAAATCTCAATGTGTTGGAAAGTGTGACATGAAACCTCCATTGAGACTAGACTAAAAAGCACGCCTCGCCTTGGTTGTGCGGCTTCCTAGTTCCTACATGTTGTCTGTTCGACAGAGCGGACCTAGCATAACGCAAGATGACTAAGGTGATCTTCAAAGTCTTGCCTTCTCATTTTCTTTTTCATACATAATAAGAAAATAATTAGGAGTGTCCATATAATAGTCCCTTAATTTCAAATTATGAGCAGCCCTGCTCATAAGTAGTGGCCAAACTATTTGTAAAGAATCCTTGCTCATCACCTCTCTTAGCTATGCAACTATATGTGGCTTCTTGTTGGGACATGGTCCCCGACAGCTGGCGGAGGTGTCGCCAGAGGTGTTAACCGGTAGGCGGAGGTGTCCCCAAAGCAGCTAACCGATAACCCTTCTGTCGTGTCATTACCTTGCAGGGACTCGCGGAGGTCGACGGAGGTTATCGCAGAGCTGGCGGAGATAATCCCTCTACCGCTCCTAGAGAGGCCCATCTGCCGGCCACGGCTGGACGCGAAGACCCTCACCGATGCCGCAAAGGCAAGATCAAACCGCAGGGGAGGTGTTTAAGCCGAAGATCGGACATGGATCGGGTAGGACCGGCGAAGATCGGATCTTCGCAGGGCTGTCGTGTGAGCAAAGAGCTTAAGGCGGACCCAAAATGGGCAGTTGGTGGGCCCGAAGCCAAAGCGGTTCGTGATATGAAAAGACAAAAAGAGCCCCATGACGGTGGTGACCACTAGGAATACAAGCATCATGGAGGATAGAAATGTAACCTAGCATTCCTATATAGGAACTATAAGTCCTCCGTATTGGGGGTTGGTGAACAATATTTATTTCCATTCAATATCAAGTGTTCGGACTTAGCCAAAAATATAATTCTCTCCCGAGGAGCACCGTCCCAGCGGAGATTTCTAGACCATTGGAATCCCAAGTTTCAACACTTCTCATAATCAACATTACGCCATGCATATCATATTTGCATTGTGCGAGCCGATGCCTATACTATAGGTGGACACCGTGTCGTGCCGCGCCATGCCACCGTGTTGGCCGTGCCGTGTCGCGGTCGTCCTCGTGCACGGCCTATGGCCTATGGCCCATGGCGACGCCCGTGGGCCGTTTGGTCGTGCCATGCCGGTCGTCATGCGCCGCGCCGCCGTTGTGCCCGTGCCACCCGCGCCGCCCGAGGTGGGGAAGGCTGGCTATGGCGGCGGCGCCGCTCGAGGTCGGGGCATGCCCGCTAGGGCGGGGCCGCCACCGCTGGCACGGGTCACGCCGTCGCGGTGGGGATGCAAATGGTGCGTGGCCCCGCGCGCCGGAGGCCGAGCCGACGAAGAGCCGCGGTGGCGGGACGGGGAAGAGAGACGATGGACGGTCGAAAAGAGACTAAAGAGTGTGTGTGTGTGTGTGTGTGTGTGTGTGTGTGTGTGTGTGTGTGTGTGTGTGTGTGTGTGTGTGAGAGAGAGAGAGAGAGAGAGAGAAGAGAGTGGGAGGGGAGGGCGAGGAGCTGCGCCCTGGTGGGGGAGGATCGCGTGCGCGGCGTGGCGGGGAGCGATTCTTGGGCGTGTGGTGGCGGTGCGGTAGCTTGGCGATGGAAAGGGAGGCAAGGAGCTGCCGGCTGCGTTGGGGTCTAGGTTTAGGGGATGGGGTGGGCGGTGGAGCACTTGGGCTAAGTGGATGAGGCTGGAGGGGTTAGTAGGCTGGTGTTTTCTTGGTATGTTGGGCTGATTTGTCGGGCCACTCACCAGGCCGCCTCTTCGGTCGGGCGGTGCTCGCGTGCGTGCAGCGGCTGGGATGGCGGCCTGTGCACGGCCCGGTGCCTCGGGCGGACCGCACGGCACGCCGCCACCGGGCGTGTCCGTGCCTCAGGCCGGGCCTCGGGCCTTGGGCCACCCGGACATCTATAGCCTATATTTAGAGCATCTCTAAGAGATTAGCCAAACAGACTAGTCAAATTTGATGATTTAGCTACTCTCTAAATTAGGGTTTGACAAATAAATACTAGAGTCCTCCAGCAGACTCTATAAAGGATAGCTAGTGAGGTAGGCTATCCAGAAATAGAAAGCGAATAAGGTGGGATGGAGAGCGCATTTTGGATAATCACGTGGAGAGTGTTGGGAGCAATTTTGTCTTAGTAATAGCTAAATTTAACTTTAAAAAAGTCATTTGGCTAGTCTCTTTAAGATGCTTTTAGATTTAGCTAAGTTTATATATAAAAAGAAACCATAGTTCGAGAGTAAACTTCTGCATTGGGATTAATATCTATAGGCACATGCGTAGTCATAAGAAGATAATAAATTTAGGGGTTCCTTTATATTATTTTCATAATGGTATATATGGATATAATTTAGATATTGTGCAGTTTTCTAGGCCGAAAATTTTGTCCAAGAATAAATCAGTATCCATCATAGTCTGTTATTTCCTCGGAGTTTCCATCGGTTAACATTACCAATTTGTTTTTCCCACTAGGCATCATGATTCATGCATGCTCCAACGGTCCATGTAGTGGGTTCAATAATATTTTTGAAATATATTATTGGGTCCAGCTTCTCATTTTGTAGCAAACAAGAATTTATGTATATACTAAATTTGTTTTAAATTATAGTTTACTTTGGTTTTCTATAGATACATTGCTGCATCTATGCATCTAGTTCACTATATCTAGATATATAGCAAAAGCAATATAAAAACCAAAGTGAACTATGGAACAGTGGGGAGGATATATCGAGAGTCAGGCCATGTTTTTGGTGCGTCCAATTAGTTAGCAACAATGTATAGCAAGGGTGTTAGGGAAATGGAGGTTAGATTTAGGGTTTAGGGAAAAATGAAATGCAGGATGCAAGCAGACTTGATTCCTTCCATTCTCGGCCCATCAACTACAGATACAATCGGACGGGCCTCTTCAGGCACTAACACTAGTATTGGGCCGGGCCACTGGACCCTTTGTCCGACCACCAACAAAAAGACAGGCTCATTAATTATTGCCTGACCTTCTCAACATCTCGCCATCATTCATTTGTGTTTTTGCAGTCCCTAAAAATGTGTTAAGTGTTTTTGAGTGCTCCAGTGGGTTTGTTTTTGCGAGTCCCAGTGACGAGTTCAGCAGATTTCAACATTCGTCGGAGATTCATTTTTTTTTTTATTAATAAAGATTAAATTTATCCATGGCCTGTAATTACCATGGTTCAATTTGTGGGTGATTCTCCGATCCTAGAACGGGTTGATCGGGTTCCGCCACGTCACCAGTACAACAGATTCAAACGCAAGCAAGGCCACGGAGCCAGAACCTGTCCGAGAGGTCGAGACCCACATTCTCGATAAACTCTACGAACATGAAACTAAACGGGGTAAATCCACCCCCCTTACTCTTTATAAAGAATAAAGATGAAGGTAAACGAGGTATTTTAATTGCAATAATCCATGCTTTACCTATACTTTTGCAAAGGCGATGATTTCGTATCACAAAGGAAATAGTGTTGAGCACAAGTCCCTTTCAGGCACCAAGCCTTAGCGTGGCATTTTTGTCTACCCGTAACCCCACAAGCATTGCTAAGGCAATGAGCTACATTGGCAGTAGAAGGAATCTAACCAAAATTTGAAGTAAGAAAACAAATCACATGGTTGCCAAAATGGCAATACACCAATCATGCATTGGAAGATATATTTGTGATGTTTGGGATGGGAATGATAAACCGACCATCCCTAAATCACATGCATGGTGTCCTGTTGTCCACCCGTGGTCTATGTGTCAGCTGCACATCCGTTTGAGAGGACCATCTACCAAATTTGTTTTCGTTACAAGAATTTTATAGACCTCTTTGGATGATAATATATATTTATGCTAAATCAATAATGATTTCGGTTGTGTACCATTCACGGATGGTAGAGGATTAAACTTTGTTCCCTTACCTTAAAAACAAATCAATCATGGTTTTGCGAAGCTGGCAAGATATATAATAATTTAACAAAAGAAGCAATTGAACTAGTGTCATCCTGCGATTGCATCCTTGTCATGGCAATCGCTCAAAGACGCACGTTCATCGCTGCCAATCCCGGCAAGCACCACTCTCTACGTGTAGTGCAGGCCTGCTGCACGGATGCATGGAAAATTCAAGAACTACGATTAGTCTATCAGAAGCCTCTACAGACAATCAAGTAGATAGATGAGATATAAGAATTGTTTGGAGATCGATGCATGGTGTCCTACGGCTCTGCCCTGTGTCGGCCACGCGCCATGGGCGACGGCGACTCGCTGGTGCTGTTGGTGTCAGATCCGGAGGAGCCGCCGCCGTGCCTGGAGACGGCGAAGACGAGGTCCTTGACGCCGTCGCCGGAGGCGCGGATGTGCGCGAGGATCTTGCCGAACTTGGCCTTAGGCCGCTGCGTGACGGCGATGGACACGTCGTTAGGGAACAGGTCCTTGCGCACGAACGCACGGTACACGGTGGTCACCAGCACGCCGGCGACGGTGACGGACGCCACCCCGGACAGTCCCACAGCTAGCGCCCGGGTGAGCACGTTGGTCACGGCCGACGAGTACACCACCGCCGTTGCGATGGCCACGCTCGTCATCGGGAACGTGTAGGCCCACCACGCCAGCGAGAACCGGACGCCCCTGAACATGTTGATGCGCACCACCTGTATACGTTCGTATATACACGGTCGATCAGTACATGCACATGCATGTTGTATATATACATATATAAATATGTATACTATGTACACGTACTACATACCAGTGACATGTAGAGGAATAGGGAGGTGAAGTAGAGAATCTTGGCGGCGTAGTTGAATTCGCCGCAGAGCCTTGCCCAGCCGACGGACGCGACGCTTGGCGCGGCGATGAAGAGGAAGAAGACCGGGTGGAGGTCCTTGGGCAGCTGCGCGTTGGTGGGCAGCCTCTGGTACAGCGTCACGAACAGCACAAGGTAGTGCACCACCCCGACGGCGAAGAAGAAGATAGGCACCTCGCGGAGCCCCATCTTGGCGCCCAGCAGCGCGCCAACGAAGTTGCCGACGACGGCGAGGTGATTGCTCGGGTTGGCCACCTTGGACAGCCGGCGGTCGCCTCCGGACATCCACTGGCCGTAGATCTTGAGGTCCAGGGCGAAGATGGGCGCCATGAGGATGTACCAGACGACGTGGTGGACGTCCGTCACCGGGTGCGGCAGGCCCTTGACGAGGAAGAGGCATGCGATCCATGGCGCGAAGAAGAAGTTGACGCGGATCGGGTGGTAGAACTCGCGCCGCACCGCCTCGAAGTAGAAGACGACCTTGAGGAGGTAGGTGACGGAGACGAGGCACATGAGCGACACGGAGACCCACCAGAACGCGTGGTTCACGGCGGGGCTCACGTGCAGGAACGCCGTGGACGGCTCCGACTGCAGCGTCTTCCACAGCATGGCCTGGCTGCTCACGCCCAGGCACATCCCGAACGCGTTGATCGGGAACCGCAGCAGGAACGGCCACGTCTCGTCTTCAGGCAGCGCCGACACCTCCGTCGGTCTCAGCGTCTCCAGCTCGGGCCCTTCCAGCGCGGCGAAGTAGCGGTCCGCGGTGGGCACCTCGCTGCCGCCGCCGCCATCGTCTGTCTCCTCCTCGGAGATCATCTTGTTGGAGTTGGAGCTAGAGTCGGCGTCGGCGGGCTCGATGTCGACGGGCACACCGCGGAGGTTGGACAGCTGCCGCTCCAGACGGCCGGAGAAGGTCTTGAAGTGGTCGAAGCGCCGGTCTCGCGGGCTGTCGCTGCGCGACACGGTGCGCACCCGCTGCAGCTGCGGCGTCGGCGGCTCCTCGGTCCGGATCGTGAGCACCGGCTGCGAGTGGTACCGTGCCTGGTTCAGCAGCTGCGGCAGCGGCGCCCCTCCGTGAGCTGGTGCTGGTGTTCTGCCGGCGGCGCCACGCTCCGTAAAAGAGGCGCACGCGCTGAGGTGCAGCCCCGATGGCGACGCGGGCACGCTGAAGGCGACGGAGTACGGGATCTCCGTCGCCTCCGCCGTCCTCGCAGCAGCTGCCACGGGGAACCGGAAGCGCGACTACCGTCGACGGCGAACGCAGAGGCCCGCGCCTGTGGCAGAGGGAGCCGGAGCGGCTCCGGCGGCGACTGGCGCGCCCTGCTGGCGCCGTCGCCCATCCCCGCCATCTGGACGCTCTCGCTGGTGGACATGGCAGCTCGGTCGTTAGCAGTTGCCTCGTGTCGTGAGTGGATGTGTGTGCAACGGAGCTCGCGCTGGGCGCCCGTATATATAGAGGTGAGGACGTCAGGTGTAAGAGGCGGCATGGACGAAGTCAGGTGTGCTTTTGGACTGTGGCTGCGTGCAAGCGGAGCAGTGTGCGACGCCGGCGGTCAGCATCGGGAAGGTTCGTCCCTGTCCCTGGCACCTAGTATCCCAATTCATTTGAGAATTACTAGTTAATATTATGAATTTATTTCTCTAATGATAGAAAAAAAAGCCCTCGGAATTTCCCTTTCTATTTGTAAAGCAGTCTTGGTCAGACGAATCTGAATAGTGAACAACAGGAGAATTGATTGATTCAGAGAGCCAGGTTATTTGGGAATTCTGCACCTCTCGTACAGACAGAGAATCAATTCCACTTGATCAATCTACTGACTGCTTGCTCCGAGTGAAATTCCCTCTGATATGACATCTCTGGCTATCTGCAGCCTGTATAGGAGTTGAAGGAACGGAATGAATGGAGGAGAGGGTTTCTGCAACGGCTGACGCGTGCCCTGGCGGCCCGGCGGCTCGGTCGGGAATGCGACGTCGACCGCCACCGTACTGTACGTGGAGGATCGGACAATGGAACCGCCAGCCGGGGCCAATGGAAGAAAGTGGAAGAAAGTGCAGCAGCAGCAGCAAGCAGGCAGCTGGTTCTTGAATCTTGATCTGCGCTAGCTGCCGGCCGTGGGTTGCTGACGACGACGGTGAACCCGGCAGGGTTCTGTGTGGACGAACGTGCGCGCCTGGCTGTCGGAGAGGCCGGAGCCCGGTCGACGGTCGTAACTGGACCGTCGTCGGCGAGGGCGGCGAGGTCATTGCACGGACTACTCGCGTGGAAACCAACCCATCCACTGTCCCATTTTTGTGTTTTAGGATTATTAATTATTATTGTATACTCTTTTCTTCTTCACGTTTCTCATGTTTAGTCCAGAATAAAAAAATGCTAGATTTTAAAAAAAAAAAAATGCTAGTAGGCTACTAGTACTCATATTGTTTATAGGACTTGCTATATTTGAGGTGCCTGAAATATTGCGTGTTTTCAGGTAACAATGTTCACCGTTGGTTTTTTTTCAGTGATAATTTTATTGTAACTCCGGGTCAGTACCAAGTGTGGAATGTTCACCGTTGGTTGATAGGCATATAAAGATAAGATTCAGTTCGATGGAGGAAAAAAATCAAGCAAGGGATGTACACGATAGCGTCTAAAACTCAGGCAACTGACCATAACGAAAAGTGTGTTTTAACTTCAACTAAACTAGCTAAATTTCATCACCTAACGTATATAAAGAATTATATATCAATATTTATGACATCAGATAATGTATTATAATACTAAGATAATCTAATAATCTTATTTGGTATTATGGATACCATTTGTCTGCACCGGTTCGATTGGGCGGTTGTGACACGCCACCCGACAACCGTTGAGGCGAGAAGGTGGCGTAGGGAGCGGGCGGTGTCCCGACGACGGCGCCTCGGCGGCGGCGCTGGCGACGGGCGGGCGTAGGGGCGGCGTGGCGGCGGTGGTGTTGGCGTAGCGGCGGCGTGGCTGCTGCCCGGCGGTGGCGGGGCGGCGCTGGGGCGGCGGCGGCGACGACGGTGGTGGTGGCGGCGCCAGCAGGAGAGAGAGAGATTGATAAGGACTATTTTTATTGTTTGCTTATCCCCAAAGAGATTACATGCCTTTTACAAGCAATATTTATTTATTTCCTAATAAGGGTCTTCCTTATAGATTGGAATATTCCTTTTTACACACCAAAAAGGCTAAGATAATCCTAACTTGAAGACGAAGTAGAGTCGGAGGCGAGGAAGGGAAGGGAGGCGGCGGCGGCGCGCCGGCCCCCTGCCCCCAGCGCGCCTGGCCCCTATCCTGGGCGACCCGCGACCGGTTCAGGCCCACTTAACCCCGCCCCGGACTGGCCCAATTCGGTTGATGACACCATTTTTATATACTTTATTAAATTTAAAATTGTTTGATTTAGTAGGAGGCGGGAATTTTATCCATTGTTCTATGTAAGCTTGTCTATGTACCTTATTTTATCACTTCTATATTTCATATGTCTAAATTTTAAGATGATTTGAGATAACACTTTTGTACAATCAACTAAGGAGTAAGGACAAATAAATTGTTACTGTTATGATTTGTTAGTTGTTATTGTATCGTAACATATCAACTTTGTTGTCCTTGTACTACAATTAATTAATTAATTACAGAAACAATATAATTGTAAAACATTAATTATTTTGGAGCCATCATGGATCAAATTTTGTTGATTTTGTGGTTTTGTCTAACGGGTTTTATTGTCGAAACCGAAAATTACATATTACGCTTTACATAAATAAATTGTTATTTTTCGAAAGGACGGCAAAAGCTTTGCCGCGATTTCTATTAGACGATAAAAAAAAGAAAGGCAAGCACCCTGCCCGTTTTTTTTTGAAAACTGGGGGCGAAAACCACAAATACAATTGCGGAGGGTACCCTACTCCAACCGCACACCTAGGTACCAAGACAACTCAACTCGCTACACAAAGAACGCCAACTCAACTCCACTCGACTCCAACTCCTTGCTTGGTCGGATTGGGACATCGACCTAAGCTTAAGAACTCGGGTCGGATTGGGTCTTCGACACGAGCCTCCACTTAAAACCACTAGGAGCTCCACAACTAAAGCTGCAAGCAACTAAAGACTAGCAAAACTAAAACACAAAACAACTAAAAATCAGACTAAAGCTACTCCACCCATCGACACCAACCACGAACTGGCCGGGCGGAATGACGAACTAGCACGCCCAAGACATCCCAACCGAGTCGAGCTCCACAACGACGCCTTCAAGAAGGTTACGACGCCCAAGCGCCCGCCGTCGTCCGTCCACGGAGGACAAGGTTCTCACCCATGGAGCGTCTTGGGGACCAAACGCCCTCAACGTGGGAGCGACACCCAAAGTGTCGCCCGTCGCCAACCTTCGCCCAAGAGACCCAAAGCGGACATCGGTCAAGATGACGGGACCCTACCGACCACTAAGACGCCGCTAAAGGCCGTCCCGAAGAAGCCATACCGGGGTCGACGCGCCGGCGCGCGGCCCGCCAAAAGCTGCGCCCGGCACCCCGCCCGGACCGCCTACGAACACCGGCCTCCTGCCAGCGTGTGCGTCCACCATCCGCCCGCCCCGCCCAGCCGTAGCCGCCCGCCGGCCACCGCTGTTGGCCGAGCTCCCGTCGCGAGCACCGCCACCCCCTAAAGTACCGGATGCGGGCGCAGCCCGAGACCAACACCCGAGGGGCCGAGGCCTTCGTCTTCATAACGGCTACCCCCGGCGGTAGCCTGAGGCATGGGGGAGGGGCGGCATAGACGAAGACCACCCCCAACGCCCGGCGACAACCCCGCCCACCACCATGAAGCCGCCACCATCAAGAGGAAGGAGGGGGACGAGCCGAGCGGGAGGAACCCCTCCGCTGCCCCCACACCCGAAAGGGCAGCAGCCTCGCGACGCCCTACCGGGCGATCCCCACCGGGAAGGAGCAGCCACCACCAAGGCACGCATAAAGAAGACCGCCACAAGACCGAGACCTGCCAAGGCGACAATACCGCCACGCCACAATGGCGCCGCCGAAGAGCCGCTCCACCTCCACCGGCGCCCCCACCCCACAAGCCGCAAGAATCGCTACCAAGAGCCAGTAGGCCGCTGCGGCCGGCAGCGGCCGGCTTGCGGCGGCCACCACGCGGGGGGGGAGCGACGACAACGCCGGATCCGCCACCGAGGGGCGGATCCGGCCACCACCATGCCGGATCCACGCGGATCGAGCCCCGGCGATCGAAATGACCACCGTTGACCCGCCACCAGCAGACCAACGCGGCGGCAGCCATCTCGTGTCGATGCAGCCCCACCACGTGTCGAAAGCAGCAGCACCTCCGTGCACAGCACCCGCCGCTGCAGCTGCACCACCGCCTCGCCGGCCCCCGCCACAGACAGCGGCCCCAGCCGCCATGGCGCCCACCCCGCACGGAGAGGCACACAAGCCGGCCGGGCCGAAGATCCTCGCCGCCGCCATCCTGGGAAGTCGCGTGGGCATCCCGGCGGCCTCCTCCGCAGCGGCGAGGGGAGGGATGGAGGGGAGGAAAGGGGTGGTGGCGGGCTAGGGGTTCGCCGCCCGTGTCGCCTATGCGGAGGCGACGGGGGGCTCCTCTGTTTGTCACATAAATAAATTGTAACAAACCAAAACAATAACTTTAACATAAAAAGTATGCAATAACCGTTATATTAGTTGAAAGGAACTAAAATTCAGGTTCCCAAATTTTAGCATGTCTCTTAATACCTTTACTTTATAATATTCGACGGTGATTGTTTACGTGGCATGGTTGATAGACTAGCTAGACATTTCAAATTGTTATAGGCTTACCGCTTACATAAATGCTCCTCTTCTCTCCTTTTCTTCATAATTTTAATTTGTCACGTATAATTTTCTGATCCGACATCATATTGCAGCAATTGACTGTGTACGGCATGGATTGTAAGAAGAGAATCTAATGATCAGAGATTCAGAGCATAGTATTTACGTACGTGAGGAGATTAACTAGCAGCTGTATATGCACTTCCCTACATAATATACAGAATCAATATAGCATATGACGATGATGGATGGCTACACTACGTACAGAATCAAATCCAGTTGAACCGCCTAGCTAGTAAAAGCTGTTATGCTACTGTGTGTCGTCTGCAAAACAGTGAAATTGAAGAAAACAAGCAGGAAGCAAATTGCAACCGGCCGCAAGATAAGAAAACCAACCTGGGAAAGCACCACAGTCGTCGTTGCACTTTGTATTCCTTTTTCTCGAAGAAACCCTCGGTCACGCTATAGGCCCCCATCGCTATTGACTATCATTCTGTCATGGACGTCAACACGAGACTATTGTGGAATTGATGAACGAACAAGGCAAGACGTGTTGGAAGAAGCAACACACAGAGACCAAAGACTAGGAGTCTAGGACAAGGAGAGAGAGTAGTCGTCCCCTGTACCCTGGTTAGTTGACGATGCATGCATGTGCTTTATATGCATATATGCAGTATTATACTTATATACATATCTTGCTATGAGTTATATATGTACGTACATACATATATGTTGGCGTACTAAAGCTACTTGGCCACATCATGTAAAGGAGGAACGAAACTTACTCTTTCTCCCCTACTCATCAACCTTTTTTATCTCCTTGTCCAAAAAAAAAAAAAACATGCTCACGGATTTTTTTCTCTCTTATTTAAGGGAATCTAAAGGGGGTTTTGTTCGCCGTTGCGTCGCTCTATGAGAACCGTTAGCTACGTACTCCATGACACACACATATAGAACACTATCATCAATGGCCAAGATTACAACAAAGTCATAAAAACATACTGGCTTCTGATGTCTTACGTGCAACCGTTTCATTGGTTCCCCTATATATATACTCATCCATGAGAGGTTGCCAAGCAGCATAAATCATTTTTCTTTGCAAAATGTTGATCCCGAGTAGAAGAAAATCTTAGCACGATATTTGGAGGGACGAGCCAAAAAAAGCCAGGCTGTTTCAGGCCAAAAATCTCCTGCCCACGACCATATGCATTCCACTAGACGAGTCAGGATTCTTTGGGCTAAGGTCGGATTAGGTTTCCACTGCAGGCGTGCTAGGGTTTTGCCGGAGCTCCACCGCTAGGGAAGGGCAAGGGCGAGGCACGTCACGGCAGAGACGAAGACCGCGGGAAGAAGACTTGGGAGGGAGAAGACTGGGGGGCCCGAGGGGGCGGTGGAGGAGGGTGCAAGAGGGGAGAAGACGATATAAGAGGAGGCACACACGAGGAAGAATACGGGTAGCACGTTAATTATGTCCACATAAGTATTAATGCCTCTGTTCATTTGTTTTAGGAATGATGCCTCTGTTCATCGACAGTGGTTGCTATATATCCTTCCGAGTGAAATGTTGAATGCATGCACTGAACCCACAAATGCATGGCATTGCTTAGCCTGGAGGTTAAACAATCAGATGTACTGGTTTGTACGGCACTGGCTAGATCTGATAATATATTTGTTTAAGTGCTGATGATGTACATGCACGGATCAAGTCAAAGCAACATCTGCTATTGATTTCGCTGTGTAATTAAAACAAATCACCTGAAACGTACGTGATCGATTTTAATTTTCTGGTCAACCGCACAAGCTCTGACAAAACAAGTGTTCAGAACTTGGCAGGATAATTCATGTTGTCTTGTGACATACTCCTACTACTGTCGATGAAAAAGAGATATACTACTGTCGATGAAAAAGAGATATTACATACACTGAATTGAACTTGATATGAAGTACTTCATATCATCACCACCAAGCTAAGTCCAACAAAATGACAAGAAAAAGAGGAACCAAACTGAATAGAAAAACGTGCGTGTCTGACACGTCCAGTAGGTCTCCATCATCCACATCATCGTCGTCGTCCTGACTCGTGACATTTTCCGTCTGACTACAGCCAAAGATTGTATATGGTCGACACGACGTACGATGACTCTCTCTGAATGCTGACTGATATGTTGATAAAAAAAAAATCACTCTCCTTCCAGGGTGGAAGCAGCTCCCGGTCGGTTGCTGTCTCACCCAAATGGAAGGCATGCACGCACATGCAGCAGCCAAAATGAGAGCATCTGCCAGGGAAATTGTTTTATTAATTATTTAATTGATGTATTGAGAGTCATAAATGCACTTAATGCACTGAGAGGACTCACAAATTATATGATTAATAAGGAAAATAAAATAAAAATCATACTTCATTAGATTTGGTCATTTCGAGTGTCAAGTGACAAGGATTTGCGTTCAAGGGCAGCAACCAACAACAAGCCTGTAGCATGTGTGTTTGCTGACTAAACATGGTACCGTGTTTTTATCTCACAATAAACATAACATTAGTCCGACTTATTAGCCGCAGACCTTCAGCCGAACAGTCCGAAACGCAGAAATTCAACTAATCCATTCATCCAGCCTCGAAGAGATCGATGGAGAAAGCTTCCTAAAATGCAGTCAAGAAGGACTAGTGCAGCAGCAGTACCTAGCTAGATTCACTGCACTGACCTGCTCTTGCTTGCACATCAGAATTCAATATGGACTGAGTGCGTAATATGCGTACTGCGCAGGAAGCCGTGTCGTCGTCCGAACCGTCTTTGCACGCACTGAACAGTGCCTGCACTGCACCGTCGTCGTCGTGGCATGTGTGTATTGGGTGTCCATGGTCGTCGTCGTCGTCGACGACGTTGAAGCTGATGAGAGACGGATACCAACCACAATGTATACGTATTCTCATTGGCCGGCACCAAATGAAACTTCCACGAGGCAATGCGAGGACGTACGATGATGTTTGTGTGTGTAAGGGGTGCATGGTCCACGGATGAATGAGAGGTAGCGATACACCAGTGGGATCAGAGCTCTCTCTCTTTCTCCAACTGTCGCATTGGTCGCGACGTCTGCACCTGACTTGTGGTAATGGTGCACACGTTCGGGGAGCAAGTTTGTTTTTTTCTTTGGCATGTCCATTTTAGTAAACGGAGGAATGATGTTGAGGAGGGAAATTTCTACCCCGGCCATGTCGACCATCGGTCGTGGCTTCATCTTCTCTTACTACAACAACTTCTCTTTTTTTTCGCGATCGGGAGAATTCTCATATGCTATAACTAGTGCTAGTGTTTTATTATTACTACTACATAGAAGAATTTCACCATTTTGATAGTGCTGGTGCCTAACTAATTGCATTGCTTCTGGATTGGGACATTCGGCTTGTGCCTAACTAATGGCGCACGTTCGAGGAGCAATGCAATTCAATGCAAGTCCTCCTTTGAAAAGGTAGCGCTTCCATTGGAACGCGAGTAGCATGCATGCATGCATGCGCGTGTGCATGCGTGTGGTCGTGCGGTCGTCGTCAATTTATTTTACAATGCATCCAGATGGTTGCTTTTTCATCTCGATCGATCATGCAGAATTGCAGACTAGGACTAGACCAGCTTTAATTTCTCATTCCATTCTTTCTTATTACATACATGCTTGGCCCTAGCTCGACTAGCTAGCTTATAAATAGTAAGAGCAACTTCAACAGTTTGGTAATCGAGTTTGACATTTTTTTTTTTGCCAAAAAGCTATAAAATGAACCTCCAACAGTTTGGCAAAAACGTTTGGTAATTTGGTGAGTTTGGCATTTGAAGGCACGCTTGCGCACAAAAATGCGCGATCGAAGCCTTTGGCATTCGCGTCGGGCCCAGCGTCGGTCGAAGTCCGCGCTCTCGGACTCTTCACGGCGCCCAATCTTTCCCCGCTTTGGCGAGGTCGTGGCGCAAGACACGATATGGGACGCCACGGACGAAGCTGCGCTTGCAGGACGGGTCGTAGTAGGCGACAAGCGGGGCAATGAGGTCCAGGCGAGGCGATGGAGTCCAAGTCAAATGCCAAATCAGAAAAAGCTTTTTTTTTTTTTACTTGGCATCCGGAATGAGAGTTGGCAAACAAGGTCAAATGCCAAATCAAAAAAATCCAAACTGTTGGAGTTGCTCGGTGCCATGTCCGCGTGGGTTATACGGTGGCACCGCCAGCAATGAAACCACTACTGTGGAGATCTTGCTTGCATGCGGATCGTAGAACTCGCGATGGCCTCTCGCTGCACACATACCCTGGCTCCCTCTAGAACCTAGATTGGTTCCATAACTCCATTGTAACCGAACGAGGCCTAAACGTTGAAGCAACCTTTAAGATCATTGTTAAGGAACATAGAAAAAAACGCTTGTAGTTTGCCATTTGTATTGTGCTTTTATATATGTGCGCCGAAAGGGTGCGGGGTGAGAGCCTCTTGTAGCATTGGGTCGATCGACATCGTTTCTGATCTGAGAAATAAACAGTTCTCCTCTAATTTTGTCCCTTAAGAAGTCACTTTAAAAAAAGTATTCGTGATGCATCTATCATGCGCGGAATTCCATGGCAATAGTGGAAAAGTTAACATGAGGCGGTGCATATACGGCGTACGGCCGGGTCACTTTTATTTGGAGTCAGCTGGTCACGTAGATGAGGTCATCAAGCGGTTGATGCCCGGGCACCTTTCACCTTTGCACCATGGATGCTGAGTCGCATCGCAAAGGAAAAGAAAAACGACCGCGCGATATGCACATATGCAGCGACGACGAGACTTCGTCGTTGGGCGCGCTGGAACTTGTAAACGCTTCCTAGGGATTAACCCTACGGCTATACTAAGCTTTTTTCGCCTATACGGCTATAAAGTTCAAATCTTTGTTGTAGGCTAGGCTCTACGCGCGCACCGTACCTGTCTCTTGGATTGTCGATGACACATGTCTACTCACAATTGACCGACTACATATATACACAAATTGAAGCGGTAGTTTTATTTAGTAGGTAAAGAAGAAAAAAATATATAAGTCTCTCATACATGATGTTGTGCATATAAAAACATGTGGTGGTGGCAATTGGTGTCATCAGGTAACTACGGCACGCAGCTGGTTGCTCATTGGTATCCGTAATTTTTGTGTTGTTTAATTTGGAACTAGCCATGCGTGTCAAACTTTCACATCTTGAAAACCAGTCTCCCTTCCGGTTTTAAGATGTGAAACTTTGACATGAAATAGGCGTCTCTCAATCAATGCACAGTTTTATTGTAAAGTTTTATAGGCTCACGGGTCCCATAGTTTATCTCTCATTGCATGGTTTAATTGCATAGTTCTATGGTGAAACACTATTTCTCTCTCAATGGGGGTTTCACACCGTTTACAACACATGTGAAACTGTGCCCAAAGGTTTCACCATGATGAAACTTTTTCCTTCTCTCTCCTAGGAGTTTAATGCAAAAAGTGAAGTTTTGCTGATGTGGCGCTGCATTTAATACGCATGAAACACTTATAAAACCTCTATTGAGACTAACCTAATTGCATGCACATGCAGTACGTACCGACGACCGAGACATACAGCAATGGCGTATGCACCAAGCAGCAGGCTAGTGCAAAACTTCCACACATGCGTGCGCTTTCTCGATTTCGTCCAGTCTACAGAAACGCACACATTCTTTGATGCTGGCCTGCCCTGGACGTTTCAAAGAGCTAGAAAAACAAGACCTGCAGGAATGCTGCTACGGCCTACCTCGTCGTCGCTAGCTGCGTGCATGGACTGAACTGCTTTTTTTTAGGGAACAGGACGGGGGTTGCCTACTGGAATTTTATTAAAAGAAAAAAAAGTTTACAATGTTCTCTCATGAAACATAGAAAATTAAACTGATAACACAAGATCTTCTAGCCATTGATCTATATGGGGTTGTAAACTGGACTTTGCTCTTAGAATAACTAAGGCAAATTCTTGCTTGAAACCCTTCTTGCAGCGATGAATCGAGTCCTGAATATGGACTGGACTGCTGGCCGGGCAGCATCTGCTATCGTTCTCGTTCCCCCGGCTGCACTGCAGCAGCATTTTCCTGCACGGCCACGGGCTCGCTCGCATCACATGCATGGCGTACGTACCAATCGTCCGGCCGGCCGGCTGCGAGAGGAACCCTCGTATGGTACGGTCACCGGCCCGTGCAGCAGGCGGCAGTCCGCAGCGAAGGTAGACCAGCAGCCTCCAGGAATATGCAGCCCTGATCTGACTAGATCCGATCCTTCCTGCCCGCGTTCACACTGTCAACGTCGTCCGATTGATATGAAAACCGATATGCATGATTTAATCTAGTGGGGTTTTTCTTTTGTTCACATTTAACTTTTCGACTGGTGAGTTGTGTACGCGATACAAGGTTCTAAAAACACCCAAAAATCCCACCAATACACATGCATGCCATCAGTTTGGCTAAGATTTGTTGTTCGGCCTACGTAGTATAGTTTTGAGCCTATTGGTTCACCATAAAACAAGAGAACAGAGAGCATAGATGATACGAGGAGAAGATCGATGAATAGCAAAAATTATTGTTTTTTTTCCATCGATTCTAAAAAATAGAGTATATATATATAGGATCAGTAAAGAATGAAAACCTCGGAGGATCGCCATCGCCGCCATTGACTATGTTCTGTCGTCGATCGACGTCCACAGGAGAGCACAAGAACAAGCCGATCGAGACATGCTGGAAGAAGCAACACATTCAAGACAAAGAAGACGACAAAGAGAGACTACGTACCTTGTCCCTGCATGTAAATGGTTGACGATACAGTGCGATGAATTTTTTGAGAATTACACTGTGAACATGCATGCACCTAGCTCACCTAGCTACGCACGGTCATGTGCAGAATAGTCCACTCGTTAATTTCCCATGTTTTTGTTTCCCCTTACATGCATGTCTAATTTCATTAAAAAAAATATGCCCAAGAACTCCTGCAGTCTGCTGTCTAGCAAGCTAACTTAATTTTGTTGTTGTGACATTAGTTTTTAAATGTATATATATATATTCATGATGAAGCTTCAGTTCAGGGGTACTTTGCTACACGTACATATATCCTTGACATGTTGTGCTGGTGTCACACCTGCTAGCTAGCATAACATAAACATGCATGTTGCAAAGACAAGTCATTTTAATTAGGCAGGAGTTCGCTCGCCATTTTCTTCGTCTTACTGGCCATGGACTTTGTTGGTGGTGACCGAGGGTATGTGCCATCGACTAGTAAAGACAAAACAAGTGTTCAGAGAGTTCAGACTGCTCCTGGCAGTACGCATGTATGTATCACCGGAACAGACCATTTCGATAGAACCGAATTAAACACATGTATGTGATGTGAGTGCCTAATGCACATCTAGTACATTGTACCTTTTTTCAAACCGATCGAGGGAGAAACCTATTTACATTATAAGTAACGGAAATACAATGTTTTTGAGTTGACGGGATACTTTTTTTTTTTTTTTTTTTTTTTTTTTTTGCGAAGAGAGTTGACGGGATACATAGCAGAGCATTAGACCCACTACCAGGTATACTAGCCACCCATATGGGCATAGAACCATTACAAATCTTAAGTACATTGTACCTGGCATTGTCCACCGTGTGACAGTCGTTGTCTGCCTAAACAAAACGAAACTATAGATGTTTTCTCGATTAATAAAATACCTAAATTTTGACCGAACATATAGATAAAATATTAATGTAACATAAATAGATTATAAAAAATGTTTTATGACAAATTTAATTTAATGTATGAACCAAACATTTTTTTTTTAGAATTACACAGTACAAAGCGTAGACGCTCGAGAATACGCAGACGCACACTCAGCCCTATGAACACACGTACAAACCCTACCCCTATGAAGCACCTCCGAAGCAAGACGCACACTCACCCATATGAACACACGTCGCTTACCACTTAATGCATAACGCCGGTAAATCCTAAATCCAAGAAAAAGTGCGAGCACCAAGATTTGAACCCTGTGGAGCGTCCCACTAGACCGTGTTACCATTAAACTATAAGTCAATTCGCTAAAATTGGTCAAGTTTGACGTACTTTAACGTTACTTTGTTTAGAATTGTATACTTTTTGCAACCGAGTGACGATATAATCAAAGGTACGACCTCCATGTGAGGATAGTGACGTAGTAATGCAAATCAACGACAGTGAGTGACACGATATGATATATAGTGAATAACATTAAAATAACCTAATTAATCCCCTAAAAATGCGCAAAATCTGAAGTGATCTCTCGTTGGCAACTAATATCGTACACATCATAGCTAGGGTTTATATAGCTAATTAATCTTAGCCTGTACATATAATTTTCTAGCATAAAAATAACCACCTATGGTTAGGCAAGGAATAATAGTCTTAACATGTATGAGCCAAGTGTCAGTGTCATAGACCGGTTCGATTGGGCGGATGTGACACGTCACCAACGATCGCCGTGGGCGGAGAAGGTGGCGTGGGGGGCAGCGGTGTGTCGGCGGGGGGCGCCTCCGGGCGGCGGCACGGGCAACGGGCGCGAGGGGCGGCGTGGTGATGGTGGCGGCGGCGCGGCAGCGCGAGGGGTGGGCGGGTGGGAGAGAGAGAGAGGTGGAGATACGAACTATTTTATTGCTTGCTTATCCCCAAGGAGATTACATACCCTTGCTTATATAGACCGGCTAGTGGGACTTGTAATCTAAGCAATATCTAAAAAGGTTTTCTTATATGACTGGAATACCTTTTACAAGCAATATTTATTTATTTTCAAATAAGGGCCTTCCTTATAGATTGGAATATTCCCTTTTACACACCAAAAAAAAGCCTTAGATAATCCTAACTTGATGAGCTTCACTTGTCTCCTCACCTAGGTATGTCTAGTTGGTGTTTGTTGTAGCTGTAATCATGGTCATTATTAGTTTGGGCGGATGTTTGCCGTCGGTGTATCGTTAGGTAAGTCCTTCTCACCCATGGTCCTTAGGGCAATGGCCCTTCATGACTCGGAGGAGCGTTTGGAGTCTGAGGTTGGTTTTTCGGCAGACTTTGCCGCCTGTCTTGATTGGGCGGTAGCTCTGCCACTTGTGTAGAGGACGAGTTGTCGTCCCCATGTGTGTCTTCATGTTGGTATTCCTCGCCCATGGTCCCGGCCCCGGTGACTAGGAGGAGTACTCGAAGGGCGACTAAGGTTGCTCCTCGTACGTGGTCCTATGGCCGCTCTGTCCCTAGTGACTCGGAGGAGTTCGGAGGGCGACTGCAAGTCCTGTCCTCTGGCGGATGCTTTGCCGCCATGGGGTTTCCCGTTGATGCTTTGCCACCAAGGTCGTCGTCTTTCTCGGCAGATGCTTGGCTGTCGAGGCTGCTTGGACGGTTGCTTTGCCGTTTGAAGGTTTCATCTACGGCTACACTTCGCTACTGGCTACCATTGTGTTGAGTTATATTGTATTAGGTTCGGTTGCTAGGGGTATCGTGGGCCGTTGGTAATCATTGGATTACTTAACCCTTTGCTTCTTCTATGTGTAGGTCTATTGATCATTCTCTCTGCTTAATGAAAAACGGGCTATATCTCCGGACTCAAAAAATATTATTATAGACTTGAATGTAAACCTAAATTTGTTTCGAAGAGCTCAAATGGATTGCATGCATCTAGAATGTGGTTCATCACGAAGGAAAGGTAAGCTTTAATTTCACATATGCCTATAGATAGCAAGGTAATGGCGGCGCACTTTTTGAGAAGACGGAGCAACAAAAGGCGATATGAAAGCGATGGAGCGAAACTAAAGGCACGCGCGCGCGTAGTATAGCAGCCGCGGCTGGCACCCTGTTGACGATAGGTAAGCCATGACGACTGACTCTGACTGCGACTGATGATGCATGTAGTGGATTCGTTCGATGCATGCATTTGCATTTCGCCGGGTCGTCGCCGTACGTTTTCTTCAGGATTCTTAATTATTTCGTTGCATGCAACGACTAAGTAGTAGCTGCTTTTTCTTTGTTTCGTTGCTGTTTAATTTCTTTCCAACTAAGTATTAAAGTGTATAGGTCTGTAAAGCTAGCGGAATCAAAATGTGCGCATTCATTCGTTGACGTCCCCTCTCGACGTCCCTGACCTTTGAACGCCCGGCGTCGTCGTGAAAAGAACGAATGGTGGCATATATACGATATTGATATGCCTCCCTTTTGCAGAGCTTAGTAGCCAAGTAAGTAAGAAACAGCAATGGCAATTAAGAGAAGCCGCGGGTACGTGCGTGCGTGTGTGTGTGTGTGTGTGTGTGTGTGTGGGGTGGTGGGGGGGGTGGGGGGTGGGGATCAGGTGATCAGGTCCGGTCTCCAAGACTGGATGCAGCGAAGGAAGAATTAACCGGCCTGAACAAGCGCCGCCGCCGTGAGCGCGCGGGTTAGACTTTATTTGCACGACGCGTACGGCGGTGACCGCGGCAGTTAATAGTGCATAGCAGATCGAGATCAGATCCAGGACAAGCAGCGCAGTCATGACTTGCTAACTCCATCGATCTCACGTTCTAGATGCTAGGTGTTTGCTTTGCCATCCTATCCGTCAATGCAACTCCCCATCGAGATCGGGTTCACACTTCAGAACAGATGAACAATCCACGATTTTCTTATTATTAGCCAGATCAAAACAGCAAGCTACTGTAGTCTGTAGCAGCTCCACAAAATTTCACATGCAGGTGACGACGGTGCAAACGGATTCAGACTAATTCCGCGAATTCAGTTCAACTCTGATCGATGTGCAAGCAACCGTAGTAGGGGATACACGATCTGCCATCCGCATTTTTCTTTTTCTGCTTTTATGAATCCTTCCTTCAATTAATTCTCCCATGCATGTCCCATCGAGGTAGCTCATGAAGACTGGAACCGCCGTGCATGCATCATGCATGATGAAAAGGTATACATCTCTGACAATGACTGATGACAACTACCGATCTGGATCTAGTCTAACGTGCCAATAGAGTGTTATAAAACCATGTAAATAATTAATATTTGTTGACACTCGAAAATGGTTTGGTCTAAAACATGTTAAAAATCCATACTTAGCCATATTTTGAGGATCCAAGGCACGGTAAATTCGAGGGAAGATCAAAAAGGGTTTTCTGGAAGTGACCGGACGCTAGTGACCGGACCGTCCGGTCAATCTTCATGCGTCCGGCCGTGTGTCCGATTAGAGAGTCCGGTCATCTGGCGCGCGTGGCTCGATTTCAGAGCTTACTGGAATCGACCGGACGCTAGTGATCGGTCGTGGCTAGGGTTCGCAGTCAGGGTCACCTCCGACGCCACCCAGGCTAGGCCGGCCGCCGCCACCGGGGTCTCCTCGGCCGCCACATCTCGCCCGCCGCCCCTGGATTTCGCCGTCTCTCGGTCCGCCGCCCCCCTTCTTCCCCGTCGTGTCCGCCGCCCCGGCCTTGACGCCAGCGACCTACAACATCGGTGGTCGCAAGAGCGGGACCGGCCCCCCGGTGTGTCCGCCAGCTCCAGCCAAGGGCTCCCCGAGGTCCCACTACCGGCGAGCTACAGCAGCGGTTGCAAGGTATGTCCCCTCAGGTCTCTCTGTTCTTTTCCCTCCGATCTGCAGCACTAGCAAGTAATGTTCCAAATTGATGGATGGTTAGTAGTGCCTGTGTGATGTATGTATGGTAAATCTGTTGCGTTCCTTCCAAGTTGATTGAAAATAATTGTTTGGTTCAAGAATGGGTGACAAGGCAAATTGATTGATGCTTTTGTGAGGCATTTGTTTGATGCCCGCAAAGAAGAGATAGAAGCTGGGAATAGACCGATGGAAGTTTTCACTGCTACGGGTCGGAAGAACGTTGTTTCCAAGTTTGCACAAAAATCCGATGGTAATCAAAAAAAAAAACAATTGAAGAACAAGTTAGACGTTTTTAAAAAGGAATATTCAATGTTTATGGAGTTCAAGAATTGGGCAACTGGTCTTGGATGGGATGAGGCAAAACAAACTATTGTGTGCTCGTAGGAACGGTGGGATGAACACCTTGTTGTAAGAACTATTCTTGCACTGTATATATATATTATGTTCTTTGTTGAAGTGTGCCTTGCTAATTTTATTTATTTAATTTCAGAGATGCAACAATGCAGAGAAAGGAATCAAATGCAGTCACGTGAAGTTTCGAAAACAAGGACCAAAATTCCTAGATGTTATGCATATCATTTTTGGCAAGTCACATGTTAGTGGGGCTTCAGCATCATGTCCTGGAGATATTTGCTCCGATGAGGAAGATCATGAGGATGTGGTTGAGATACCCAAACCTGTAGAGAGGCTTGAGAAGACAAGGAACACTAGGAAGAAATGCAAGGGGCTGCCCAGTACCGTTTGTAACAAGGATGATAGGTATTTCTTCTACAGTCTAGAGTTTCACAACACCTCTAATCAAATGGACTTCTGTTTTTCCTACAGCTGTTTTTTTCAAAAGCCGCAGCTCAACCAAACACACCCTTAATTAGTTTTTCTTTCTAGTTTTTGAAATTAAACGTCCAGAACCAGCAGCCATATCTCTTTCCTTGTCGCCGGCTGCCGCCGGGGGCTCCCCTGAGACCCAATAAGAAATGACTGAATGTGAGCCTTTGTTGACTGGACCTGGACGAAATTAAAAGGAAAAGGCCGCGAGCACCTGAACGTACGGCGGCGGCGGCCGACGACGACGAAGAGGCCAGCTGGCCGACGATGGCCGTGCAAGAATATAATTAATGAACCCAAGGAGAAGATGCATGCTTGAATAATAAGTGTTGATCTCTGTAGCATCATGGCGACGGATCGATCGGAGAGAATTCGTCGCCACCGCCGTAGCCTGGTGGTCGGGTCGTCGATAGGCGCGTGCGGTAAAAAGGCAAAAGCGGCCGGCGTCCATGGACTCGGGTGACCGAGAACGAGGTGATCGGGTTCCCCATTTCTAAATGTCTGGTCGTCTTCGTCGTGGACCGTTATTTGTGTGTGTGTGTGTGAACGACACAGGAATTCCATGGCAGCTAGAGTGGCAGTGCACGGACATGACCGTACCTTGCGGGTCCGTCGAGGTCTTCAGTCTTCACGCGCGAGAGCTATCTAGTCTAGCAGTCAGTGACTCCACATCTCACGCATCAACTTGCACGCGTAATGTGAAAAGGCTTTGCAACTTTTGAAATTGAACCAATCGTGTACAGTATATATGTAGGTCTCATATTAAGGCGCCTGATGACCTGACCTGGCCTTTTCTTATTGGCCCGACCGTACTTGGGCCGCCTGCATTTCTGCCATGGAATGAAATCAAATTAATTATTGCCGCCGTCGGCGTACTCCCTCGGGATGGTATTAGAAGTCGTTTAGGACAGCGACACGCCTCCAAAACACAACTTTGACCTCTTATTATTATAAAAATATTTATGGAGATGTGATATATGTATACTTTTATCATAGTATTTTTAAGACAAATCTACTCATATAATTTTTACATTTACAAACTCAACAACTTAAAAGTTATTGATGATTTATATTTCCGATGTTTGACCCAAACCTTGTCCAAAACGACTTCTAATACCGGCCCGGAGGGAGTACTTAGCTTTACTTTGGATTGCATATCACTACCAGTAGCCAGCCTATATATCAAACCGGCCGGCGGCCATGCTATTGCACGGTCTGCAATACTAAGATGAGAAATTCATGAACAAATTTGGTACCTCTGATATCGGACAGATGAATGTTTGCATTGTTTATTACCTTAGCTTGAAAAGATGAATTGGGTTAAAAGGACCTAGCCACGAAAGAGAAATCCACATATAATCTCTGATCGTAGTGGTAGATCTCAGCACTAGCTCGTCCACTTGGGGTGATGCAATGTAAGTGGCCACCAAGCAAGTCGTATAATGCAGCATGATCTATTCCAGTGAGCAGAGCGCGTATATATATATAATATAAAAACAAATAGACGGCGACCGCCCACGACCGAGACCTCCACATGCAGCCCGGGCACCAGCATGGAAGAAATGGAACTAGTGGTCAGTCAGTCATGGCATGCTACGCGATACGAACGCTCCTTTTGCGTTGCTTGCTTTTCCGTGGAAGACGGACCGAGATTTGCATGCTCCCCGAACGTGCGCCACTGATGACCCGACCACAATTCTCTCGAGACCTAGCTATACTGCGGTTTCTCAACCTCCTGATCACACCGTTTAGGAAGGTGATAATCAAACGGTGATAACCGTTTGCTGGACCTCCTTCGTTTGATAATCAAACTTGTACTAGCTAGCGGTTTCTTCACCTTCACCACTCATCTTTTCTCTTATCACCAAGGATCAAACGGTTATCACCTCTAATCTCGCTACCTATATGGATAGTATACCTTGTCCAACACCCTCAACCTATTTGTGGTGCCTCGTCCATGTCCGACACCCACCGCCACCACTCTTCCTGCCATTGCAAGGATCTGACGAAGGAGGAGGGCGAGGAGGTTGTGGCCGGTGTCACTCGTCCACACCGTCGCCACTCTTCCACCACACTGGCCTACGCGCCAATCCCTAGCCTTATGTGGTTGTCGCGCACGGATCTAGTGATTCGGGGAGGATCTTGGGCCTTGGGACGGATGGAGCCGCCGTCGTTCCTCCATCATGCCGCCCTCTTGCACACCGCCGTCACTCCACATGGCCATGGCGCCCGGTGCCCCCACCCCCCTCCTATCATTGCGAGGTAGTCTAACACCTAATCCACGCAGGGGGCGATGAGGATCTCGCGGCGCGAGCTTGATATCTTGACCTATACGCACACTCGTAGCAAGGGCGGCATCCTTTGGGCGTGGCCGGAATAGCAAGAGAGAGAACAGTGGAGGGAGCGGGTTCTATCCATCGGATGGGTTCTTTATCGAATCAACGACGCAATGTATCGACCCTGGTCAATAAAAGATAGGATTGGTATAGAAACATACAATGCAGATGCTCTTAGGGTGTCCTTCGATGACTTCTTTTGCTTCTCCCATCAGATAGCCTTTGGATCTGATTTGAAGGGCAGAGATGGTGAGAAAGCTACATCGGTCTCAATCCACCAACGTACTTTTCATTTTGTTGGCTGCTCACAAGTGAGTGTAACGTGGATGAAAGAGAGGACAATCGGAAGTAGATATGGGGTTATTTCTCATCGATATATCGAGAAAATGAGAAAAATCCATAAGATAGAAAGATAAATGAGTAGGAGAGAAAGGAATCAAGTATAAGTTGGCCAATGCAAGTAGTGTCCGTTATTACACATGGAATTCAACCTGACAAAAGTATTCTTTGGAAGCTAAAAGTACCACTAAAAATTAAGATTTTCCGTGGTATCGAAAAAAGGGAGCTACTCTTACCAAAGATAACCTTGCAAAGAGGAACCAACAAGGAGATATCAAATGTTGTTTTTGTGATTCGTCGAATCAATTCAACATTTGTATTTCAAATGTCGTTTTTGCGAGCTTTTTGTTAGGCTGCATGGACTAGATCCAAAGCTCCGAATCAGATTTTGTTAGGAGCTACTGCATTATATTGGGCAATATGGTTGAATATGAATGACATGGCGTTCAATAAAGCTAAAACTAACACCTTCCTGCGGGTAATTTTTAGGGCTTACGTCTTTGGATCCGTCAGTGGTCCACCTTACATAAAGAAGAGGATCGCCCGCTCTTGATCAATGAAGGATGAAGAAGATGGATGACTTTGATCATGCTAATTTGTTGCAAAGTTCGGTTAGAAATTCACAAACCGTATTGGTATTTAGAGCTATTTTTTGGATTCAACCTCACTAGTTTAGTTGATCTCAGTTTTGTTTCCACTAGGTGTGTTTTCCTCATGCCGTTGTATTTTCCTAATGGCATTTTGTGTATTGTGTTAATCAGTTGTGTACCATTTCGAATGGTAGAGGGTAGAACTTTGTTCCCTTATCTTAAAAAAGACACTTGGACCAATTAAGGACGCCCTAAAGTTAGCCAAGCTTATTCTTTTAACTAAGAGCAAATAACACAGTGCTTTATTTATCAGCGCACGTGCATGTGCAACTCTCTCACTCCTAGTCCTTGTCTTTGGTCTCCGTGTTGCTTCTTGCAGCACGGCTTGCTCGTTCAATGCAATTCCATCTCCCGCTAGCTAGTCTCTGTTATGGGCCTTATGTCTACTGGGCCTTAGCTGGAGTATTGGGCCTGAGGCCGCTGTAACCGACACAGGGAGAATATAACCCCGCGCTCGGCATTCGATGTTGACGTCGATGACAGGATAGTCAATAGCGATGGCGACAGAGAGGCTTTTTAGAGAAAAGCGACAGAGAGGCTTTCTTCTCTTAATTTTCTATTCGATGAATTAAAGGAATAATGCAAAGGGCAACGACGACTGTGGTGCTGTCCAAGGTTGGTTTTCACTGTTGCAGATGACAGTAACACAACAGCTTTGCTAGCTGGATTTGATTCTGTACGTACGTTGTGTAGCCAACACCATTAAATCTTCCTCCAAATCAGCATCTCCATTATTTTAGCCCTCTAAAATTTTTTTTTAGGCTTCGTCATTGTACGTATGCCTTTATATATTAGTCTTCCAGATACTGAAACACGAGGTAGATACTCTCAAACAAAGGATTATATACTCGTTGGAACAATAATCACAGCATGTTCTCTAGGGTGGCTCATACAAGGCAGCAACAAAATATTCTTATCTTCATGGAAGTAGCGGTTATTGGAGCTTGAGAAATTTGGAAACTTTAAAATTACACAAGATAACACAGACGCCAACACGAAGCACACTCACCCCTATGAATCCACGTACGCAAAAACTTTACCCTTATGAGCATCCTCAAAGAACTGAGCCGACAAATCTTGAAGTTCACGAAGTCACCACAGACGCCTCTCACCGCCGACGGGGGACCCGCCTACCACTTAACGCATAGCGCCCTGAAAATCCCTGAAATAGAACCAGGATAAAGTGTCGCACCTAGGATTTAAACCCTGGGTGGGAGCCCCCAACCAATGGTCTTCATCATTGCGCCGTGAACCCCTTGACAAAATGACAAGGTATTCAACAATGGTCAGGTACATGTTGACATTTGGTTTAGAAACTTTAAAAATCAATGTTTGTTGCAATTTGTTTGTTCTAAGGATGATCTTAAATCAACCTTCTTTTTTGGCTAGACACTTTTAGTTGCATGTAAGCTCTCTTGCACCTCTTTTTTGGTTATATTAAAAAAATGAAGTATTGTGGGGACCTCCCGCACAGTTTTGCCTAAAAAAAAGGATTATATATTCGTTGATTCAAGGAATACATATATGAAGTATTTAGACTAGTAGGCAACGTATTCATTATATATATGAATAGGGTCCTTGTATAGAATACAGTTTTGCTCATAGATAGATAAATAAATATAATGGTTGCACGTGCTATGAATAGTGTCTTTTTTGGGCAATTATAACATAGTATATATATGTTGCTTTATGAAACAGGCAACCTTTCGTCAATAGAAATCCTTTTCACGGACAGACGGCTTCTGCTGCCTACATGCATATACATGCTATGTACTATGTATGTGCATATAGTATACTAGTTTCTAATGTTAGGGGAGACGCAAATATAAAAAGAAAAGTGAGAAGAGGGACATTTATGTAAGCCCCTAACGATTCTAAAATCTTCTAGCTACTCTATCAATCATGCATGCAACTTGTACAATCACTGTCGAAAATTATGAACTAAAGTAAGGTACATAAACATGATTACAGTACAACCAACGAATAAAATAGGTTGATAATAGTAACTTTGACTTAGTCCGGTGGCCAATCGATTGTACTCCCTTAATTCTAAAAACTTTATATGAAATGTAGAGTCGTGTGTTGAGCGTCTACGTTGTACTGTGTAATCTTCAAAAATAAAGTTTACAAAATATCTATAATACCAAATAAGATCATTACATTTATTTTTTTGAACATTTTTCATAACATATTTGATGTCATAAATATTGATATACCCTTTTACATATAAGTTTAATTTAACTTTAGATAGTTTATTAGCTGAAAACTATAGGCGAGAATTTTATTTCGGAGAGGTCTAGTATATAGACACGTGAATGAAGAAAAAAAGTGTACTAAAAGAGAAATGGGACAGGATGCATATGGTGGTAATTTCAACGCGAGCAGTCCGTGCCAAGACCTCCAAGACCTACCTCTTCGCCGTCGATGCATGGTCCAGATACGACCGACCTGACCGGGCCGGCCGGGTTCGCCGTACGTCGTCGTGGGCGTCGGCAATCCACGGCCGCCGGAGCCACCAGGTCAACGAACGGAAGGACCGGCAGCTAGCTTGAGCATCACGGCCGGCCTGCTGCGTGCTGCACATTCTTCCAGGATCCACGGCGGTCCAAAAGTCGAATTCGCATCCGGTCCGTCGTAACAAGTCACCCCACCATGCGTCACCGGAGTCACACAGGACCACGTACGATAGGTGGCTAGAAAGAAATGTGAAATATCAAAGGAATTTCACTGTGGATCATATACGTATTGTACGTCGATCAAGTGGGATTTTTGAGGATTGCAACCTGGCTCTGATGATTTTATTCATCGCGCGCGTTGCAAATTGTTCGTCATCAGAGTTCAGACGTGTAGATTCTGTAGAATAACAAAAAAAGTTCGATCGAGGCCTTTTTTTCCCTCTTACGTGACTGCTCCGACGTCCGCGCCACTGTCACTGACCGCCGGCGTCGATCGCGCACTGCTCCAACTCTCCACTTGCACCCAGACGCAGCCTACGCAGTCCCTCCCCAACCCATCGTCTTCCTCTCCGCCTGACCTTCCCTGAGCTCTATATATAAGGGCAGCCGCTTCATGTCATGTGTGGCACTGACAACTCCGGCGGCGACGCGAGCTCAGCGATCGGCACCACCGAGAGCTGCCATGGCCACCAGCGAGAGCGTCCAGATGGCGGGGATGGCCGACGACGCCAGCAGGGCGCGCCCGTCGCCGGAGCCGCTCCGGCTGCCGCTGCCGCTGCCGCTGCCGCCGGGGCGGGCCACCGCCTTCATCGTCGACGGTGGTCGCACCTCCGGTTCCCCAGTGGCTGCTGCTGCTGATGCCAGGACCGCAGAGGCGACGGAGACCCCGTACTCCGCCGCCTTCAGCGTGCCGGCGTCGCCGTCGGGACTGCACCTCGGCACGCGCGCGTCCTTCCGCAGCATGGCAATGCCGCCAGAGCCGGCCGAGCACCCGGATGCGGCGCCACAGCTGCTGAACCAGGCGCGGTACCACTCGCAGCCGGCGCTGACGATCCGGACCGAGGAGCCGACGACGACGACACTGCAGCGGGTGCGCACCGTGTCGCGCAGCGACAGCCCGCGGGACCGGCGCTTCGACCACTTCAAGACCTTCTCCGGCCGTCTGGAGCGGCAGCTGTCCAACCTCCGCGGTGTGCCCGTCGACATCGAGCCCGCCGCCGCCGACTCCACCTCCAGCTCCAACAAGATGATCTCCGAGGAGGAGACCGACGACGATGGCGGCGGAGGCAGCGACGTGCCCACGGCGGACCGGTACTTCGCCGCGCTGGAGGGGCCCGAGCTGGAGACGCTGAGACCGACGGAGGTGTCGGCGCTGCCTGAAGACGAGACGTGGCCGTTCCTGCTGCGGTTCCCGATCAACGCGTTCGGGATGTGCCTGGGCGTGAGCAGCCAGGCCATGCTGTGGAAGACGCTGCAGTTGGAGCCGTCCACGGCGTTCCTGCACGTGAGCCCCGCCGTGAACCACGCGCTCTGGTGGGTGTCCGCGTCGCTCATGGCGCTCGTCTCCTCCATCTACCTGCTCAAGGTCGTCTTCTACTTCGAGGCGGTGCGGCGCGAGTTCCATCACCCGATCCGCGTCAACTTCTTCTTCGCGCCATGGATCGCCTGCCTCTTCCTCATCAAGGGCCTGCCGCTCTCGGTAAGGGACGTCAACCACGTCGTCTGGTACATCTTCATGGCGCCCATCTTCGCCCTGGACCTCAAGGTCTACGGCCAGTGGATGTCCGGCGGCGAACGCCGGCTGTCCAAGGTGGCCAACCCGAGCAACCACCTCGCCGTCGTCGGCAACTTCGTCGGCGCGCTGCTGGGCGCCAAGATGGGGCTCCGCGAGGTGCCCATCTTCTTCTTCGCCGTCGGGGTGGTGCACTATGTCGTGCTATTCGTGACGCTGTACCAGAGGCTGCCCACCAACGCGCAGCTCCCCAAGGAGCTCCACCCAGTCTTCTTCCTCTTCATCGCCGCGCCGAGCGTCGCCTCCGTCGGCTGGGCAAGGCTCTGCGGCGAATTCAACTACGCCGCCAAGATCCTCTACTTCACCTCCCTATTCCTCTACATGTCACTGGTATGTAGTACGTGTACATCGTACATATATTATATATGTATACATGCATGTACATGTAGTGACCGTGTATATACGCACGTATACAGGTGGTGCGTATCAACCTGTTCAGGGGCGTGCAGTTCTCGCTGGCGTGGTGGGCCTACACGTTCCCGATGACGAGCGTGGCCATCGCGACGGCGGTGTACTCGTCGGCGGTGACCAACGTGCTCACCCAGGCGATGGCCGTGGGGCTGTCCGGGTTGGCGTCCGTCACCGTTGCTGGCGTGCTGGTGACTACCGTGTACCGCGCGTTCGTGCGCAAGGACCTGTTCCCCAACGACGTGTCCATCGCCGTCACGCAACGGCCCAAGGCCAAGTTCGGCAAGATCCTCGCGCACATCCGCGCGTCCGGCGACGGCGTTAAGGGCCTCGTCTTCGCTGTCTCCAGGCATGGCAGCGGCTCCTCCGGATCCTAGACCAACAGCTCCGCCAGCCAGCCGCCATCGCCGATGGCGCGCGTCTAGCTGTACAGGCTCAGATAGACTAGTAGTTCTTGAATCTTTCCATGCATCCGTGCAGTACACATAGATTCACTGCACCTTGCCATCCCAAGGATGCAATCACAGGATGACACTATAGATCAATTCAGTTTGTCGAATTATCTTGTTACATACTCTCTCTATTCCAAATATAAATTGATTTGACTTTTTTTTGGTATCTATTTTGTTATTCTTCTAGATAAATAATGTGTCTAGATATATAGTAAAATGGATGAACTAAAAGAATCAAAGTGACTTATAATTTGGAACAGAGAGAGTATATAGGATAATTACTTGTGAACCTTTGTTCATGAACCATGATTGATTTAATATATTCCCCGCTGATGACCGAGGTCTTTGTAAATTTTGGAACGATGCACTGTGTCATTCTCGGCACAAACATTTCACATCTTTCCGCACCTTGCCAAATATACTTGCCTTATCGCTATTTTGGCAACCACACGTACTTTTGGTTGCTAAACTTTAAATTTTGGTAAGATTCTGTTGACACGAAACTAGGGCTTCGCGACCGACACACCGGGAGGGCCTTGGACGCCCACGAAGACCGCGATCGACCTTGGAGCAGCGAGCACAGCAGCGTGGCCGCCCTAACCGATCTATGGATCGGTAGGGGTGACGAGAGCTCGGTGACCGGATCTCGTGACGGACACAGGCCGCTGGCCGGGCGACCGGATTATTAACGGAACAGGCCGGCCGGACGCATCGTCACAGCATCCGCCGGTTTAACGTAAAGGTCTGCAAACCGATCGTGGTGCGCGACCCGACCGGACGCTAGGATCGGTCGCTGGACCGACGCGCCCATGCGTCCGGTCGATGCCTCGAAAACCGCCCGGCGTCCAGCCGATTGACCGGACGCATGAAGGAGTGACCGACGGTCCGGTCGCTCAGAAACCGGTCACATTCCGAAAAAGTCCGGAATTTTACCATAACTTAGACCACGCTATTTTTGGGTGTCAACAGATTCCTTCTACTGCCAATGTAGCTCATTGCCTTGGCAAAGCTTGGGGTACACTAAAACTCTAAGCTACAGTCAGGCTTGGTGACTGAGATTTGTGCTAAACACTATTTCCTTCGTATACGAAATCTTCTAGCATTTGCATGATTTGATCCTGTTTGGCAAGGCTCCAAAGGGCTCCAACTCTTTGCCACGGTGCATGGAAGAGCTAGAACCAGTGAAAAAAAAAAAAAACTTTACAATGCATACAGAAATCGGAACCGGAGGATCTCAGAGTTCTACTAAACAGGGGCTAAATTTTCTTTTGAGGCTTCAAGTGAACGGCAAAAATGAAAAATTAAAGGATTGCTGGTATGTTGTATCCTCTAAAGCTTGCATTTTGTAAGCAAACCTTACGCAAGGAACCTTTTTTTGGCTTCTCGAAATAACTGGCACCTTGTTTTCAAGAAACGCTTTTGACTTTGCACTTGCCCTAGGGTTTTACGCATCTTTTTTCTTTTAGAATTATATGCTCACAACACGCACGCCCACTCACCCTTATGAACACACACGTGCAAACCCTACCCCCATAGATCTGGAGATTTCCAATGTCACCATTGACGCCTCGTTGTCGACGGGAACGTCGTTTACCACTTAACGCATAACACCGGTAAATCCTAGAAACATCCCAGGAAAAGGTGCGAGCACTAGAATTTAAACTCGATGGGTAACGCCCCACCAGATCGTTTCTACCACTGGACTACAAGTCAATTCGTTTTACACATCACTTTTGACTTTGCGTTTAAAAGTTAAGATGTCTGAGCTTTCCATTCAATGTTTATTCCTCAAATAAAATGTATATATGTGAGTCTTTTGTATATGTGTACAAGTTCAGTCTAGTACAGGTACAATAAAAAAATGTGCAAAACTAGTCCCCATATCATACTTTCATACCTTCAGCGAGGAGGACCAACAGAAGTAAAGAAAGGTGCCCGGGCTTTGACCATGTCTCCCGAACAATTTCCGTACATATGGCCCAAGACGATTCCATAGTACAACACAATCAACCACTTTCCTTTCCTAGTCTTTTAAGAGCCTTTACGGATCTGTTCAGACAATTACAGACTAACTCTCTGTATGGTCAAAATGAGCAACGGGATTAGATACGCAACAAGCTACTTTCCCGCATATAAGCCTCATCAAAATCCAACCAAAACAATTCAACAATACAAGAATAAAACAGGTTTCAATGCTAGCACTCACCACATATAGGTGTTTGCCCGCAGTGGAAGTATAGACAGAGGAGATACTTCCATAGCCCCGATGCTCGGTTGAGGGGCGAACAACCCCACAGAGTAAGCTAACAGAAGAGAGTAGATCTTGAGGATAGAGAAATCGTAGGTTGGCTAGGGGAAACTAAGGAAGTGGGAATGGAGAGGAGTGGCCCCTTTTCGTCCCGAAATCCAGATAAGCCCAACCGGTTTCGCTTTGCTTCACCGAGTCGTCTCACTAGCCAGTCCTGTCCTAGAAAGGTCAGTCTTGTCCTAGAAAGGCCAGTCCTGTCCTCAATTAGTACGAGATTCCACTCCTTTTCTTTGGAGGGGGCTCGGGGGGAACCTTTCTTTTGACTGAGCTATTTTCGATTTTTGAAATCGAAGTTACAAAATTTCGTTTTTCCAATCAAACCCGCCCTAAGCCAGGTATATCGCATGGAGCCGGCCGTCGTTTCGCTGGCAGAGGATCGGATCCATCCTGGATCCGTCCAGTAGCTCTCTTCCATCTAGCCAGATTACTCATCCTGGAAGAGTACACTACAACATGTGCCTTCTTGTCTTTTGTCTCGCAAGTCTCTAACCTTTTCTTGCCCGGGAATGTGTTCATCAACAGGCAAGGTAACAGTGAAAAGTGCCTTGCTAGTACACTTCCCTGTGAGTTCGGTAAAGAGTTGATGAACTGGATAGGGAACCTTGAGCCAGCCATAGAGATTGGATTGCAGATAGGTTCTTATGGCACTTCCTAAGCTAGTAAATTGACAAGATAGGGAACCTTGAGCCAGCCATAGAGATTTGAATTCCATGACCACGCATCTAGCTGATGGGATTCGAACCCATCCAGGTGGATCTCACCTGTTTGTAGAAGTAGGTGGCTAGCACTAACTCATGTTATCCCGTTAAGGAAACGACTATTGAGACAAAAGGTTCACAGGTCACTTTACGATATTATTTCTCGATGTTTTGGTTGGTGTGTTCCATTGGATTTCATTTGTCTGCTCAGACATGACTGAAGGGTCGAGACGAGGACTAGAAGGGGGTGAATAGTCCTTTCTAAAACTAATTGCGCCGGCTAACCGAATATAATGTGAAATTAAAACTATTCGCTTAGCCAAGACTTCACTCCTCTATGTAAGACTTTATTAGCACCTCTCAAAAGATCTTACACAAAGAAAAGTGGTCCTAAGCCTAGCTTGAGCTCCTAAACAATTCTATTGCAAGGTCACACAAACTTATGCACTAGTACTTTAGCAAGCTGAGGGGAGATCGTACACAATTCTAGTAAGTAAAAGCACAAAGCCCCTAGGCTCACTAGATGCTTAATGACAAGGCTACACAAGCCAAACCAAAGAGCTCAATTTACTTAGCTAAAGTAACTACACAAGCACAATGTATATATAAATCTAAATACAAAGCTTGTGTATATCGAAAGCAAACCACCAAGAAGAGAAAATGACCATGTTGACACAGTGATTTTTTTTACTGAGGTATCGGAAAGCTTGCCAACTTTCCCCTACTCCTTGATGTTTCGACCAAACACCTTGATGGTTCTTGAACTAGGAGGTGCACTCACTAGTTGGCCCCTCAGGCTCTCCAAGACACCATTCGCAAGTGTGGTAACTCAATGACACGCTCTAATAATGTTGCTCTTCACGATCCTCGTGAGGTGAGCACAAACCTCTCATAAATCCTCCTCTGGAGTGCGACACAATCTTCTTGTGTGCTTCAATTGAGTCACAAGATCCAAATCGTCTAGGTGATGGCAATAACCAAGAGTAATAGGAAATCCACAATTGCAATCACCACCTAGTGCCATCAATAATGAATCACAAAAAACATGCACACTAGATTTTCAATCCCCTTTCAAATTAGCTCTAATCTTGAGAAGAATTGAAATGGAAAGGGATGGATCTTGAAGCTCCATCACACCCACATACGGCTCTCACTCTGTCTTTGAAATCATAGCTCGAATCATGTGGAAAAGAGAGGAAAAAGGATGAACCCTTGCTCCAAAGAGCAAAAGCAAAGAACCTTTGTTCTGTTGAATACCATTAAGAGGGAGAGGGGCAAGTGGAGGATGACCTTATCTGCAGTTGGCCCCTAGCCGGCCATACCTACTCGCCAACGGTCAGGAGCAAGGCTCCCATGCCAGCGCCCTTGCGTAGCTCTGCCACCCAATGGGAGAGTGGCTCTACCTTCTATCTAGCAAGCAGCAGTGAACAGAATGAGAAGGTAGCAACGCACGCACCTATTCTAGCTTGCAAAGTAGCGGGAAGCAACGCGAAAGTGACCGCGGGCGCGCGTTCATCGATCTTAACCTCACTTGCTTTTCACCGTTGCTTCAGTCTATTAGCGCCAAGTCTTGCTCAAGCTTCAACATCTCGTCATCCATCACTTCAAAACCTCCAACTCGCCCTTCACACTTGCAACCGGTCCATCAAAACAGGTCTTGTCTTGATCTTCATCACCTTACTCACATGACTTCATGTCATGTCTCATATACAATGAGTTGCTTCTCATATTCACCTGTGGACTAATCTCCTGTATATTCTCACAATCACACATATTAATCCACCTAATGTTGTCACTCAATTACCAAAACCAAATAAGGACCTTTTAGCGACGCTATAGACACTAGCCCCCTGGCCTTGAACTCTATATAAGAGGAGGTCACAACACCTATATTGAGACATTCTCACTCATTCTTTAGTCCCCTACTTTTTGTCACCTATATTCTCACTCATTCTTTAGCCACCTATATTCTCACTGATTCTTTAGTCACCTATATTCTCACTCAAGCAAATCTTCATCTTGTACCTCCTTATCATCAAGATTAGTTTCTTTATCCTTTTGGGCCGCCATCTTAGCGGCTTGTTTAGCTCTCTCATCCTACGCTCTATGGCCAACAATAAGTTCATCACCTTACTCTCCCACCAGTAGAGCAGTTCGCAACATGCATCTTGTGCGGCCACCCATATGCAGACTGCGTGGGTTCCTCCTCCTCGGGATCAACCAAATCTCCAAAATGATATTAGGAATCAGATAGAGTTCTATTTTAGATAGTGAATCTGCTTGATTTCTCTTAGTGCTATTGCTATTTCTTGACCATAACTATTTGTTTATACTCTTGTCTTGCTAGCACTAATAATCTATGTCATGACACATTCTTAAGGAGACAAATAAACAAATCAACGATGGGTACCTATTGACCTTATCTTGGGGTTCAACCGGGTTAGTCAATTCTTCTTGTTTTCGCTTGAGTATTTCATTCTATGAGTAGAATATTCTGTTTTTGTATTTTGCAATGTATGTTGTATGTTGATAGCCTGATGCACTTCTTGTGTTGGCTTTCTTTTGATATGTATACTTTTCCATTCCCGTAACTTAAAGTTTTACCTGGTCGTCAATTACACAAGTTGGTTTGGAAAGATGTCTATCTTCTCATCATTCACAATCCATTGCAAGACTAATAGATTAGTGATAACTCGATAAGTGATATGATTCTCAATGAGTACCACCAAAAGCGTGCTATGCCTTGAAAAAAATGGTGACGTTATGATTTTGTTAGAAAGGAGGACAACAAAGGTACGTTTGAAGTAGTGGCACAATTGTTGCTCTTAGATCAAAAATAGTGTCTACCTTTTTTTACACTAAAATTACCACAAATAAAGAAATTGCAGCATGTGGTCATCTCCTCAATCCCTGCAATGTTATGGGTTTTAAGTTTTAAGTTTGTGGGTCTTTGGTTATTACCTAGTTTATGATTTGTTCCTCTCATAGAGTGACATGATCACGCTGTGTTATCTCTGTTTTTTGAAGACACAATGATTTACTTAGTCATTGATTTGTTCCTCTCATAGAGTGGCATTAGGTTAATGTGTTATCTCTGTTTTTTGATGACATAATGATTATTGTTGATCTGCCCCAACTTTCGTATATTCTCACAATCACACATATCTGTTCTTTACCTCCCAGCTGTCCTCCGCCGCCACCGCTCTCCCTCCTACCTCCCATCCTCCTCGAGATCGGGAGGACTCGCCGTGAGGATGACATCAGGTTGGGAGTCCATTCCCGCGGCAGTATTTCAGCGTACCGCCAGTCCTACTGGGGCGCCGAGCCCGCCGATGACCACCGGCGCCGGCAGAAATGCCTCCGCAGCCTGGCTAGCAAAACTTAGCCAGACTAGAGTTAGCCTGCCTCCGGCGGGCCAACATGTGCTTGTTTGGCTCATTTCTTATACTACCTTGGCTAGCCCACAAGTGTGTTTGGTTGGTGTTTTGGTTTGAAGACGCCTTTGTTCATGAGGGGCTCGCTGGTCTGGCTAAGTTTTTGGTATGAAACGAACCGAACACGTCCATAGACGCGGATTTTACTCGAATGACGCTTGAAGACGCTTTGTGGCCATCATCTAATTTTGTTCTTTAGCTTGCATGGAAGTTTGAGTTAGTTTCACCTAAGACGGGAGGTTGTTCCGTAGAAGTTTAAAAACAATGTGAGTGGTTGCCTCATTGCCTAGGCACTTCCAAAATTTGACCTACCCAATTTAGCCGTTCAATCTACGCCGTGCACGAATTTATTGAGATTGGCGCAGGCTGCAGATACAGCTTGGTAACAGATGGAATAGAGCATGATAGATGCCACATTGACATAGGAACATAACCATACACCAACCTGCCAGGAGGTAATAAGCAGCCTATTCTCAAGCAACGTTAATTGGATTAAACCATCATTGATCAAGACCATTGTGGCACAATGCAAATTACAACAACATATGAATAAACAAACCAACATCGCACAGCCACGTTGCCTCAGTTTATTATATTATACATTTATATTTAAATAAATAAGAGTAAAATAGGATTCGATCAAAATTCCACAGGCCGGCCCAGTCTATTGGAAGAAACCAAGCACGCCCTACGTAGTCTACAACAACATTTCCAGTGTTCATGGAGCAGAATAGATTATACTCCGTACCATCTACTCCCTCCGTATTACCTGACGTCCTGGCTCTGCACGTGTATTTATTAATGAGAAAAGTTTAGACAAAACGGCGGAGGAAACAAGAACTTGATGAGATTTTAGTAAGAAACTTAGCTTGTCCTACTCGTATTCGTCATCCGCGTGCACGCAGTTGCCGAAAACTACTGCACCTATTTGTTACTGTTTTCATCTGAGATGGCTGCGCTGCCATTGATGAAATTTTGACTCAGCGTGATCTTCTTGTTCTCATGTGTTCTTCTGTCAACTCTTTTCTATTGCGTCCCTGGCTTTACCAGCTCGCCGTCTCCACCAAAACATCACCTACCCGATCACACATGTATATATATATCCACCTTGTCACGGCCTCCGTTCTCCATGGACGTTGTCTGCATCGTCGTGCCATTCAAGGAGTGAGGAGCTCTTCTCATCCGAGGCTAGCTTCGTTCACGGCAAGCAGTGCATAGCGCCAGCTTCCATTCACAAATGGCAGCACCGGAGAGTGATCGCCTTCACTTGATGCCGGTGGCAGAGGAGCCGTACTCCATTTCCATCAGCGTGGCGCCATCAAACGAGGCGAAGCTCGACGCGCACCGCCCCGACGCCGGCGAGCCCAGGACCACCTACCAGCAGCCGACGCTGACAGTCAGCAGCGAGGAGCCGCCGCGACAGCAGAAGGGCACGCTGGCGCGCAGCGACAGCACGGGGAACGGGACCGGCGGTTCGACCAGTTCAAGACCTTAGGCGGACGCCTGGAGCGGCAGCTGTCCAGCATCCGCGGGGGGTCGACGCAGCCGCCGCACGGTGGCGACGACGTGGCCAGCAGGGACTCCGGGGCGGAGACCGACGACGAGCTCGGCGGCAGCAAGGTCCCCACGGCCGACCGGTACTTCGCGGCCCTGGAAGGGCCCGAGCTCGAGACGCTCCGGGCGACGGAGGTGCCCGTGCTCCCCGAGGACGAGACGTGGCCGTTTCTGCTGCGGTTCCCGATCAACGCGTTCGGGATGTGCATGGGCGTCAGCAGCCAGGCCATGCTGTGGAAGACGCTGGAGAAGGAGCCGTCCACGGCGTTCCTCCACGTGAGCCCCGCCGTGAACGACGCGCTCTGGTGGGTCTCCGCCGTGCTCATGGCGCTCGTCTCCTCCATCTACCTCCTCAAGGCCGTCTTCTACTTCGAGGCGGTCCGGCGCGAGTTCCACCACCCGATCCGCGTCAACTTCTTCTTCGCGCCGTGGATCGCCTGCCTCTTCCTCGTCAAGGGCCTGCCGGAGCCGGTCACGGCGGTGCACCACACGGTGTGGTACCAGCTGATGACGCCCATCCTGTTCCTGGACCTCAAGCTGTACGGGCAGTGGATGTCCGGCGGCGAGTGGCGGCTCTCCCGCGTGGCGAGCCCGACGAGCCACCTGGCCGTCGTGGGCAACTTCGTCGGCGCGCTGCTCGGCGCCAAGATGGGCCTCCGGGAGCCGGCGCTCTTCTTCTTCTCCGTCGGGACGGTGCACTACGTGGTGCTGTTCGTGACGCTGTACCAGCGGCTGCCCACCAACGTGCCGCTGCCGAGGGACCTCCACCCGGTGTTCTTCCTCTTCGTGGCGACGCCGAGCGTGGCGTCGGTGGCGTGGGCCAGGATCAGCGACGAGTTCGGCCTCGGCGCCAGGCTCGCCTACTACGTCTCGCTCTTCCTCTACGCGTCGCTGGTGGCGCGCGCCCGCTTCTTCTTCCGGGGCGTCCGCTTCTCGCTGGCGTGGTGGGCGTACACGTTCCCGGTGACCAGCGTCGCCATCGCCACCGCGGTGTACGCGTCGGAGATGAAGACCACGCTCAGCAAGGTGCTAGCCGTCGTTCTGTCGGCGGTAGCGACCGTCACCGTCGCCGGCGTGCTGGCGACCACGGTGTACCGCGCGTTCGTGCGCCGGGACCTGTTCCCGAACGACGTGTCCATCGCCATCCGGCGGCGGCCCAAGGCCAAGTTCGGCAACATCCTCAGGCGCCTCCGCACGTCCAGCGCCGACCTCAAGGAGCTCGTCGTCTCCAGGCACGGCTTCAGCGGCCGCTTGGCGTCGGAGAAGAGCAGCGTCAGCGACAGCGAGCCGCCCACCCCGTGCACCCCGTGGGCCCCGATGGTGAACGGCCGCGCCAGAGGCAGAGCAGAGCCGTAGCCCTGCGGCCCTGCCCGTACGTATTGTTATTTGGGCCGTTTTCCTTGTGCACCACAAACTGGCCCAGCTGTAACAATCTAGCCCAATTCTTTCTTCTCATTCCTACTAGGCCCTATTTGGTTGGAGTAGTGAAATTCACCCATGTAAATAATTCGCGCAGTTGTTTTTGAATTTTATTGGCTTATAAGCCTAGGAGCTCACAAATAGACCAAACAATGTCCATCAATTATGAAATTGGATGAAAACAGTGGCTTAACTGCGATAAATCTATTCATGTCTTGGGTCTAGCAGCCATAGGTTTGAAAATCTAGAAATCAAGAAACAATGTAATGCTTACTATGCTTCTATGAAGTATACAGAGCATGCAATTCCAGTGGGTTTCGAGGCAGGTCCTAGAAATAATGCATTTAAAGACTTACCGAGGCATGCATGTGGATGTGCAGAAGAATGTACTAGGGCCCATGGGCGGAAGCGGTTTTGCACCTACGTGCGCATCACATCGTAATTTGTGCGATAAGGATCACGGATGTGCATTGTGATCTTCTTCAGCAGTCTAGCGGTGTGTGCATTGAGAAGTGATCACAAGACGGATCACAATGCGTATCATGACATTTGGTGCATATGCACCTAGGTGTAAATTTAACTTTACTCCCCATGGGCCATGCCGCCATGCGTCATTTCTTCTCTTGTCTAATTTAACCTTGGGAAGCAGCATTGTGTGATTCACTAGACGTTTTGCGTATTAGAGATTTATTTATTTGACCATTGTAACTTAATAAAGCAGCTTTTTGCGTACCTTCTGCACTCGAGGGGTAAAAACACACTTGAGGGGAGAGGAGATAAACAGAAGACCGACTCGAAATCATCCAGAAATCAGTCACTTTGATTGACAGGAACAGGATGACTAGTGGCATGATTGCTCCTGCATATGGATCCATGAATTGCAAGCGAACGGAACCGGTGGTCGAGCCGACAAGCATTGATGAAGGTCACCAGCCGCTCGTCCCCGTCCAGGACTCACGACAAGAGACGACGACGGTGTGCAGGTGCCACAGCGCAAATCTGACACAGTAGTGCCAGTACTGGCACCGGCGGACCGGCCGACGCAAATCCGCTTAGTTTGTTGGTGAAATATTTTAGGGTGATTTGGGTTTTGGTTTTACATTAGTTTAGAAGGAATGTTAGAATTCTTTTAGATTAAAAAAGATTAAACATTAATAGCTGGCCAATTCTTTAGTAATGCACCAATCGTTAATTACATGTTTCGGTCTGCCAAAGTTATTAAGCTCCTTGAATCCCAGTGACACCCAAATTGCAACAAGTAAGTATGTTCCCTAAACTAGCCTATGTAAATCAAAGAGAAAAAAAAAAGTAATCGTTTTACAATATCATTACCTGTGCACCAAATTTGACCCCGCCCGCACAAATAAAATGTTTGCAATATAATAATCATTTGTGCCCAAACTTGACCCCACAGAAATAATCTTTGTTCAGTCTTCGGCGTGCTATTCCAGTGAATCAATTTCCAACCATATATACTATACAACACTCAAATTTGCCAGGATGCTAAGATTGTATAGATTCAGGTGGGGTTAACCTAATAGCTACTCAAATTTGATTAAAAATCTTAGCATCCTGGCATTAATTATTTCGTTATTACAATCATAGAGATCTGATATCGATTGTCAGTTCATAATCGTAGAAATCTGACATTAGTTGTTTCGTTTACAATCACTAAAATGGAAACGCGAATGAAAATCTTGCGGTGAAAACGGCGTTCACAGATCCATCCCCGGCGGGTCCGGGTCCGGGTCCGGGTCCGGGGACAGTCTCAGTGCGCCGGTGGTCAGCCCGCTAGCCGGAGCCCCGGAGGCAGTCAAGACAAGCGAAGCAACCAAAGCACCAGCGAGGCAGCGCGCGATGAGTGAGCAATGATTCCCCTGCCAAATCGCAAAACCCAAGCCCAATCCACCAGACCGGCGGCGGGCGGCCCCGCGTCCGTCGCCATCAAAGCCAGCCACCGCTGCGGTCGCTCCACTCCTCCTCCGTCCGCGGACCGGACCACCGCCAGCGCTCGACGGCAACACGCGCACGCGCACGCCCCACCACGCCAAGAGTCAACACGAGAGAGACTGGCGGTGGCGGTGGCAGTGGCAGTAGAATAAGCTTGCGTCGAGTGGGAGTTGGCGAGGCATCACCCCCACTCCGCCCACCGAGTGCCAGTGGAGCAAGCGCTTCCTTGACTTCCCCTCTCCGCCTCCCTGCCGGTGCCCGTTCTTTGCTCCGCCCGCCGCCGGAGCGGGAGAAAATGCAGCCGCCGCAGCACTGCCTGCCGGCGGCCGGCGCCTGGAGCGGGGTCGCCGGGGCCGGCCCCACCACCGTCGACGAGGCGTCCATGGAGCGCAGCAAGAGCTTCATCAAGGCCCTGCAGGTGCTCCCCTGAACCCCGCATTCCTAGATCCATAGCGCGCACAAAAATGTTTCCTTTTACTTATTTTTCTAAAAGAAAAGGAACAAATTCCTTGTTAACTTAAGCTCTTCTTTGCTCCGCCTCACCGGGGATCCGGCTTCTCGATGGTGTGCAGGAGCTCAAGAACCTGCGCCCGCAGCTCTACTCCGCCTCCGAGTACTGCGAAAAGTCCTACCTCAACAGCGACCAGAAGCAGATGTGAGTTCCTGCCCCTGCATTATTTCGTCAAGGGTCAAGGAATTTAACACCCACACTTGTTACCGCAGCGACCACCCATGGTTGCTCCTCGTACAATTGCATCTTGCATGCTGTATCTAGCACGCCTAATGCTTGAATAATTCAATCCAAGCGTGGGTGCAGCATGTGCTGGTAGCAACTACCCAACTAACTACGTATGATAAGTAGGTGTAGAGGACTGAGCCAACTAAGGCAAGGACGGCAACAGGTGTGAGCAACGGACTTGATGTGGAGATGTGACTAGAAAACAAACTCTACTGGCTAGAGAAGGATATAAATTTTTGGTATCATGTGGAATTTTGGAGTTACCTGACAACTGTCTCCGTACTGTTTCTAGTCTGAATTTTGTCACTGCGTTAGAATTTTTAGCAACAGGGACCCACTCTTGTTTCACAGCGGGGAATGAACTAATTTCAGAAATATAGCATCTGCACTTTCATATCTTCTATTAATGAAATGAATCAATGGTGTACTCAACTTGAACTTGCAGTATACTTTTATTTCAACACAGGACATTTTCAGTTCTAGTAACATTCAGATTCACTGACCATATTATGACAACTGAAGTTGTTAACTTATGTCAGGGTGCTGGACAACTTGAAAGACTATGCTGTACGAGCCGTCGTCAACGCGGTCGATCATCTGGGTACTGTTGCCTACAAATTGACTGATCTTTTCGAACAGCAAGCTGCTGAGGTGTCAACTTATGAACTGAAAGTCGCACGCCTGAACCAGGTAATGCCACTTATCTGCAATACTTGCATTACAGGGTGATGAAACCATGCCAGTTCAAGTACTGATCTATTTCAAATCTGTAGCAAATCTTCACATGCCAAGTCTACACAGACAAAGAAGGCCTCAGGCAGCAGCAAATGATGGCAGCAAACATAAAACACCACAAGCACTATATCCTACCACGTAAGTGAATGTAAAACTAAGAGCTCACATACTGTTTGATTACAAAAAGAAAGGGTGCTCAATTTTGACTCTCCATTTTTATCTGCCAAGCTAGCTGGTTATAAAAGATCTCCGGCGCATGGACACCCGCAAGCATACACTGATCAGGAATCCAAGCCTAGACCTTATCCCTCTGGTGGGCCTTCTTGCTTATTCTTTTTTGCTCATTCAAGGCATGCAATGCACCATATTAAACAAAAAAAGTTTTTTTTTTTCATTGGTGCAGCAAAAACCCTTTCCTGGCATCTGTCTTCAGAGAACAACAGCAAAGCAAACACACATAAACCTACATTTGTGTAAGACTTCTTTTAGCTTCTGTTCAGCTTTGTATAAAATTGTTATTGTTCGTTTGTTTATGCAATGGGGTGATGTACTTCTGATTTTAACTCTGTTTCTGTGCAGCTTAATGGACACTTCACCATCAAAACCTGTTTCAGGTGATTTATCCTTCTATGTATCAATCATACTGTTATTTAATTTCTTGTAAGTTGTTTTCTGCTTAGCTTATGTGCAGAGATTGAATGCTCCGTATGAATCTCTCATGTTTCAGGTAAGGAACGGTCTGCCTCTCCTATGCGCAGACCTCTGCAGTTTAACAGGAGTACCAGTTCTGATGCTATGCAAAAGGTTGGCACTAAGGTAAGCTTGAATATGACGCAATCTGTATCTTTTTTTGTTTAAAAAGTCTCATTGTGCATATTTTTTTTCACCTGTAACTTAATAGGCTGTGCCTTTATTTTCAGAACCTATCTGGTGTAAAGGAATTTTCAACGTTCCATTCCTTCGACAACCCTAAAGGTCGTGCAATCCAAAAGGCCCCTGTTGGCACTAAAAGCATGCTAGCGGCTCTCTTCATCAAACACAAATCATCGAAGATGAAAAAGATCGCAGTTCGCTGATGAGCTCACATGTGCTTGGGGCGACATCACTGTAAATTTTTCAAGCAGGAACGGAAGCCTATTACTGTACATCTGATCTATCGCTATGTGTTGGTATGCTGGTGGTTTAGATTCTGAGTATTCTGTAGTCGTATTTCATTTCATAATATGTCATCGTGCAGATGGCCGGAATGTAATGATTTCACATAAGATCATACAACATCCTCCTCGTGTAATGCTGCCTGAAGCTTTGGCATTTAGCAGAAATAAATGCATCTTGGAAATAGCCTTTCAGAGTTTTCTATTCAGGAAGAGCAGTTGCTTTTGGCTGATTAATGCTTGCCCATTTCAAGATATGTACAATTGTACATGCCTTTTGGACAGTGGGCAATTACAATTTGCTCCTGTGCTAATTGGAGAAAGCATCTGAAAGTGCTCAAACCTGCTCATGTGAACATGTGAAGTGGTTGGTGTCCTGTACCAGCTATTTTTTTCTGGTTTGTGCCTTTCGAACTACTCTACAGCAACGAATTTGATCACAAGAAGTCTTAAATATTTGGAAGGTGGGCTAAACAATATTTTATGATACATTTTGACTCCAGTATTTCGCACTGTAGGAAATGGAAACTAAAAGTCAAGCTAATTACAATCATGTCTAGTATCGTCATCAGGGACTGTCATACAAAGCCAGGTTTCTCACATAAATGATCCAGTGACCAAAACAAAAAGAAAAGGAGAGAGAGGATCAGAAGGCACATCGCATTACTTTTGCCTGATATATGATAATTTGGAACTGTTTTACAAGCCCATTTCTTACATAAAAGATCCAGAGGCAGGAAAAATTAGACTATAAGGCACACCTCATTAAGGATACATGGAAAAATCGTAAGATGAGATGGTAGACCATGGAAGCGCCAGAAAGAACCTCCTACAATCCATGTAGATGGACACACAAAGGCAGTCAACCATGATTGGTAACTTGTCAAAGTATGGAATATCATTGCACAGATGCCTGGCTGAGTTCCACTTCAGAGTATGAGTTGCTCCTCTCTCTGACCCTGGAAAATTTCTTAGAAACTTTTTTTTTTCAATTAAAGTAGGAGAGCCTTAAAACATGCGCCTCCGATTTGGAACAATATCGGTGCTATTATTCTTCATCATGGCAACAAACTCCTGGTAGTCGATTCTCCCATCCTATGTAATAAAACCAAAGGACATATAGCACTTAGTGACTGAACCGAGCAATTCATGTAAATTTATAAATTTAAATAGCAAACGTTGCAATTAGTTCACTCATCATGTGTCTTTTCTTAGGAATGAAAGCCATATGGTTCAAATTGTCGGGAGAAGATCCGATAACATGATGTATAGTAAAGACAGGGGTTTGTTGATTACTAGTGAAACAAGTTGAACCACTGTTCAGACTTAAGGAGCTTGTTATTGGTTTATTAGATAAATTTATTTACTTTATTACATTAAAAAACACTATTGTTCTTTAAAACAAAATCTCCTTGAACGTGCCAAAAGTCTCCAATATCAAAACAGTTATAATGTTTTGTAGTATGAAACAATAGCAAGTTAGATTATTTCATGTTTCTTGGAATTACTCACATGATCTGTATCTACTTCGGCAATAATTTCTTTAATTGTTGCCTCATCACCCATATCATACTTCTTCAGAGCTTCTTCCAACTCATCAACTGTAATTTGTCTGTACACGAATGTGCAAGCAACAAAGTTAGCTCTAAAGTCAAACTCAGTACATTAGTAACAAAAAAAGTAGAGTTAGAAGTGAAATTACCCGCTATGATCCTTATCAAAATACTCGAATGCTTTATATATGTGATCCTCCTTCTCTAGTCTATTCATGTGCATTGTTGCTGATATAAATTCAGCATAATCAATGGTACCATTTCCATCAACATCAGCCTGTTCATGAATGGAAAACAATTAATGAACAAGCGCTGGAACGAAAGCACTGGATCTGTCAGACTACTAGATATGTGAAAGGTCCAAATTCACACCGTGTCATCACAGTATGATTTAAGACTACAACCCTTTTGTGCACTACTGGCATTTTCACATAACAGGTAGTTGCATCTTATGTGAATAGGGGAACCATTATGATTTAAGACTATGGTGTTACAAGATAAGAGCTTACCGCTTCCATCAACTGCCTTATTTCTGATTCGGAGATTTTGGTGCCGAGCTTTGGTAAACCAGCTCTCAGTTCTTCCAGTGTTATTGTCCCACTGTTATCAGTGTCCAGGGATTTGAACATTTCTTTCAAGCCCACGATCTCTTCCTCTGACAAATTCTCCGCAACAACCTGATTGTAACAGAAGCGATGTCAAGATGTTTCATGTATTACTAATGACTGGAGTGCTAAAAAGGAGAACTGAAATCCAGAAGATTTGTTTACCTTCAAGGCAACCTTCTTAAGCTTGTTCATCGCCCGGAACTGCTTCATTCTGCTTATTACTGTAATGTCCAGTGGCTTGTCTGGGGCCTCTCCATCCTCTCTAATCCATGGATGGTCTGTGTGCTTAATGTATTAGATTGAGGCACTATATGCAAGCAGAGCAAGAATGAAGGCTCAGTTTGCAAAGAGAGCATAAAAAGCTTTTATACAGAAGAAGATAAATCGGCAGTGCACTTCACATGATGAGCAGCACCCCAATCAGTAGAACCAGGAATGGCAACGGATGGGAGGGGACGATAGCGGTAATGGACACTTACTCAAAATTTCAGCAGCAGTAAGCCGCTCCTTGGGATCTTGGCGCAACATCTTCTTGACCAAATCTTTTGCGCTATTGGATATGGAAGGCCAGGGCTCAGATGCGAAATCAATATGACCTCGCAAAACAGCATCAAATATGCCTTCCTCGTTCTCTGGTACAAACCAAGACCAAAACCAGGGGAGGAAGAAGACAGAGCATCCGTGGCGTGTTAGTAAAGGGGACAATGGCATTGGCATCAAGATGTCGCTGGCTGGTTGATTTATGGAAACGTACCGGCCCAGAAAGGAGGGACGCCGGATAGCAGGATGTAGAGGATGACTCCGGCACTCCATATGTCCGCCTCAGCTCCATATCGCCGCTTGAGCACCTCCGGGGCGACGTAGTAGGCGCTCCCGACAAGATCCCTGAACTTCTCGCCTGCATTTTGCAATCCAAATCCAATCATTGATCGTTTTCAGGTTGAGTTGAGTTGGACACACACACTATGGATGAGTGGGAGCTGAATCGCTGAGACAATGATTCAGACTCTAATTGAAGCACAAGGCAATCAAACAAGAATGATTCCTCTGAATTTCCCCATGAGGATGAGGATGAGGATGAGCATCTATCTATATCCATGGAATCGAATCGCAGCAGAATCACAAGCAAATCGAAGTAGAATCATGCATACATACTCCAGTGAGGACTGAAATCGAAGAGCAAAGGGGGCAGCTAACCTGGCTTGAAGAAGACGGAGAGGCCAAAATCGGTGGCCTTAAGCGGCGAGTCCTCCCTCTTATTAAGGAAGAGGAAGTTCTCCGGCTTGAGGTCCCGATGCATGACCCCCATAGAATGGCAGCTATGAACAACAGACACAATCTCCCTACACAAGGCAGCCGCAGCGCGCTCCGAGTAGTGGCCACGGGCGATGATGCGGTCGAAGAGCTCCCCACCCTCACAGAGCTCCATGACGAGGTTGACCGAGTGGCGGTCCTCGTAGGCGCCCCGGAGCTCGACGATGCTGCGGTGTCCCGTGAGGTGGTGCATGATCTGCACCTCACGCCGCACGTCCTCCACGTCGTCACGGTGCGCCAGCTTCCGCGCCGCGATGGACTTGCACGCGTACCGACGACCCGTCGGCTTGTGCGTCGCCAGGTACGTCACGCCGAACTGGCCGCGGCCGAGCTCCCGGCCGAACGTGTAGGACGCGCGCACGTCCTCCATCGGCCGGCCTAGGACGCGCCCGATGTTGGTCGTCGTCGCTCCTGGTGTGGTGGCGGTGGTGGGGGGCCGGGGAGGAGCGTGGTGTGGTGGCGGCGGAGGAGGAGTTCTCGGAGGTGGGGGCTGCTGGTGCTGGTGGTGTTTGGGCTTGTTGGGGTTGTGGTGCTTGGACGGCGGAGGAGGAGGAGGGTGGGAGGACTGGTTGTCGTGCGGCTGCTGCGCGCGGTGGCGCGAGGCGCGGCCGCCCATGGCGCGGCGCGAGGGAAGGGAGTGTGTGGTCAATCAGGATGAGCTGCGGGGAGAGAGTGGGAAGAGGTGGATTGGGGAGGAAGAAGCATTGCTATTGCTAATAATGGCTTTGGTTTGCGCGTGGAGACACAGTACGCACGGGTCGGCGGGCGAATGGTCCACGGACGCGGTGCCGGTGACCGTGCGAGGTGAGGTGAGAGTTGGATAACGAAGGAGGCAGTTGCGTCGCGGTTTCCGGGCGTTGACGGAGATGGACGCCACGCACTGTCCCCATCCGCAACCAGTTGCAGACGGTGGCCGGACGCCGCCGGTCCGGTCTCTGGTCAAGGCTCTCTTTGTAGCTGCCTCTCTGAACCTTCTTGTACTGTGTCCGTCCGAGACACCGCACTCACACACTAGTAGACTGCACAGGAAAACATGAACCGAAAGCCAAAACTCACCGTAAACCAGCCCTTTCTCACTTTTGAGCTCCCTCCTGTCGTGTCCATGGATCCATCCCATCTCGTGAGGTGGCGATGACGACTCTCACTTCACCGTGCACCGCCGGGACTGGACACTTGTAGTAGGAGCACACAACTCTGACCTCACAACGATCTGTCTGTCCGTCATCTTTTTTTTTTTTCTCGAATACGCGGGAGAGGCTGTATCATTGTATTATAGAAGATAAAGACCCGAAGTACATCACCAACTCATGCGGGAACCATACATGAGAAGGTTAGGACACTTGGGGGTGATTGGTTGCCCGCGCGGGATGGTGCAAAGGGCCATCGGGTTCGTTTGGTACCGAAGCGCTTGTTTGGTTGTCGGACCGGTATCATTTTCTGCATGGTCTCGTTCATTTCGACCTCTCCATCCCGGCTCACATGGGAAGCCCAAATCGAGCTTCCCATCTCGGTAGGGGACGACACGAAGGCGCCGAAGGTTACTCACGAGAAGGTTACCCGCTCCACCTCCCCCTTGCCTCACCCTTGAAGGCAGCGGTCGCGAGGTCGCTCCTCCGTACCAAGCTCCTCCGCCGCCTCACTCCGCTGGGGCCGGTGAGGGCCTCCGCCCCCTACCCGGCCGCGCGAGGTCGAGCATCTCCGGGGCAGGCTGAGCACGCCGCGCGACCGCTCCTCCAAACGATATCTCGCGGGCCGCGAGGTGAGGCGGGACGGACAATGGGTTGGGGGAGCGGGCGGCACGCCGGGGTCGCGCGCCTCCTACGTCGATCTGGTCACCGTGCTGAGGAAGTGGAGGAGAGGATCGGGTCGGGCGTGTGGGCGATTTCTCGTTGCCCCTTTTCCTCCCGAGGAGCCGCTCCAGCTACCCCCGCCTGGGTTGGGGAAGAGGGGATCACAAAGGCATACCACAAAGGCATCCATGCCGACAACCAAACACAAGCAAATGTGGTCACGTGAGGGATTTTATTTGGAAAGGAGTGATGGTGTATCGTTTCATTCGGGTTCGGGTCCTGGTTGGATTCTCCGCGTGTGGGCCCCTTTTCCTCCAACATTATCGCTCCTATGGTACATAAGACGACCGCCGCTCGGGCATCTACCCCGCCTCGGCGCACTCGGGAAGAGGATGGTAACCTCACCAAAAGCATACCACAAAGTTATCCATGCCGACAACCAAACACAAGCAAATGTGATCCGGTATGATTTTATTTGGTAACCAAACAAGTGATGGTGTATCGTTTCATTCGGGTTCAAAGGGTCCTAGTTGGCCTCTCCTTAATTAACCCCGGTTCAGGCAACCAATCACACCCTTACAACATTATCACCTATGGTACATAAGACGACCAAACCACCGGGCATCTAAACAAAGGTCCCTACCCCCTCTAGGGCGAAGTGCTTGTAGCTTTTTAGCTCGGTGAAGCACCACAATTTGTACTCATTTCTAAACTGCCTCAAGACCTCATTAACGGATGGAGTAGCTCCATCAAAGACACATGAATTGCGATGCTTCCATATCGGCCAAGATGTCAAAATGATTAGCTAAATTAACCCTTTTTTTACTCCTTCTTGACTCTACGAACACACTTGGCCCACCAAATCCATAAAAGCTATGCTCATCCTGTTGTGGTGCTTGCTTCAACCATCTCCACGGGCGAAAGGATGTTGAACCATACTTGTCGTCGAGAACACACAATTAGTGAGCAGATGTTGAATAGTCTCCTCCTCTTGGTCACATAGTGGGCATCTCTGCGGATGTAACAATCCTCGGCGAGCAAGCCGATCTGCTGTCCAACATCGGTTTCTACTGACCGTCATCTCACCGCACCCTATCAAGCTCAACCATTTGCCGCATGGTGGGCCATGGCAAATCAAGGTCAACCAACTGACAGCTCCAAAGTCGACAACGCTTGTGAGGGATTGGCGAGTCCACATCAAGTCCTGTCTGTCGACCTCTCATTTCATGGATGCCGATGGACCGACCTCTCGCACCTCGGCGAGACCAAACGACGGGCCGTCGTCGGCGACCGGCGCGGCGTCGTCGGCTGGCATCGGACTCCGACAGGAACCGATTGGACGGCCTTCTCCAACGAGCAACGACGACTCCACCCGAGCCATGTCAAACAAATCGCAATAGTCAAACAAAGTCGTGCTCGTGCTTGGCTTTCCTCCTCTCAAGGCAATCCGGACGCCGACAGCCCAGCGCGGCGCCAGATCCCCGTGACCGCCACCCGTGTCTGTCAATTCATTCCTTGCAACGAAGATTTCGACTGGCTGGGACAAGGATCGCTGCCCGATTTCGTACTGCATATGGCATGGCATGGGGCTACAACTAGAATCGCTGACCGGACAGAAGTGTGTGCAGTGTGCTCAGTCGCTGCTGCTTCCCTCCCCTACAGCTTGCAATCAACACAAACACCCAAACTACTGTCAAACAACGGAATGGAAACCCATGACTTTACCACAAATAGATTCTTCATTCATGGCTTTACAGTTTCTTGCAATCAGCTGATGACACACAAGTTACTCAAGCTTCTTCGCAACAACATCCAAGTCCAACCGTACCAGCAGAAGCCACATGAGTCCCACCCAGACCACAAAACTATACATACAAAACAAGGTTAAATGGCCCCTCCCCATCCTGCTTCTCACTTGAAAGACCCAAATTCGCCATGTTTACTAGTACCACACCCAACTGTCACAAGGATGGAACGACCAAACAAACTTGAGATTTCTGTCTGCTAATAGAGCAGTCAATCATGGGCAATACAGAATGTGGACGCCACGCTACACGGAGACACCACAGCGACTCTAATTAGTAATTACAACAATAACTGGACTCACTTCACACTATGACCTGGCCACCCCTCTTATTTCTGCTACATGGGATAGCTGCTGTTTATGCGGGATCCAAAGCATTGCGGCAGCGACAGTTTTGGCGATCCCCGAGACACAAACGACACTACTCACACCTCCAACCCAGGAAACCGACCAAAATACCCTCCACGAAAATTGCCTCCCTTCACACATCACATCCAGGTGCGCATGGCAGACGAAGTCGAGGCGCCATTGTCAGAGCAGCTGGCGGCGCTAACATGGGCTCTTCCCGACAGTAGAGCTAGCAGCCCACTGCCATGGACCCTGCCCTCTGGGAACGGGGTTGCGCTGGGCTGCGCCTCCACAGAATCATCATCGTCGTTCCATCCCAGGAAAGCTTCGTCTTCTCCGTTCTCTTCCATATCAGCATCGCCCATCGTTGCAGCGTCCTGCGTCTCATCGGGCTTGCAATCAGCTGTCAACTGTCTGATCACAGGACCCAACGAGCCGCCACCATGGACGCAGCGATCCTCAACCAAAGCACTGTGACCTGCACAAAGACCAATCTTGCTACGGGCAAACTTGTCACACGGTGGACCACCGACCCCAAAGCTTGAGCCCTCCTGGCCCCATGAACAGCGTTTGCCTCCACCGTGGGCCTTGCAGAAATCAGTGCCCCCCCTGCGCGCTCTTGGCACAGCCCTCAAACTTGCACCTCTTGCCACCGCCGTGGCGGACACAGTACTCTGTCCTCCCTCTGGCACTCTTGGTACAGCCTGTGACTAAGCACCTCTTCCCACCACCGTGAGCAACACAGTACTGAGTCCCACCATGGACACTCTTTGGGCACACACCGCCGCCCTGGTAGGCGCAGCGCTTGCCTCCACCGTGCCCCTTGCAGAGGGAAGTGCTGCCTTCAGCCCCTTTGGTACAGCCGGGGAACGTGCAGCGCTTCCCTCCACCGTGTGCCTTGCAGAATTTTGTGCTTCCCTGGGCACCCTTTGTACAGTCTGGAAACTGACAGCGCCTTCCACCGCCATGAGAGATGCAGAGGCCAGTGTATCCTTCCGCACTTCTCTTGCAGTTCTCCCTCTGGCACCTCTTGCCGCCTCCATGCTTGATGCACAAGCCAGACTTTCCACGTGCCGCACGTGAACAGCCTTCCTCACTACAACGGCGACCACCACCATGGGCTATGCAGTGGTCAGTGCGGCCTTCAGCACTCTTCGTACAGCCAAGATACTGGCATCGCCTACCGCCACCATGTGCTTTGCAGTAGATGGTCCTTCCCTCAGCTCCCTTCTGGCAACCAGGTTTCTGGCATCGCCGACCACCTCCATGGGCAATACAATAACCAGAGGCTCCCCTTGCTCCTTTCTCACATCCTGGAAACTGACAGCATTTAGTGTTGATGCTCCGTTTTTGGGAGTTAGTTGCCCCAGAAGAACAGGCAGCTTGGCTTTTCGCACTCACTGTAATGGCTGATGAGACATCTGGAGAAGGCACAGCATCATCAACTTTTTCAGGGATCTTTGGCAATGAAAAGTTGTACGTTGCTTCACCAAAATATGATGATGAAGCAATATAGTGCCTGAAAACCCAACTAGATGAGGGTTCTAGTTTTTCCCCAATAGCATCTGTCACCAAATCAGGCGCCACAGTCTCTAAGCAATCATTAACATTTATTGATGCAGTACTTGCATTGGTCAAAGCTGATTCAGGCGTACAAGTAGACAAACTCAACTGAAGATCCAATTTCGGAGCACCTGCTGATGGCACATGCTTAGCACATGGCTTCTTGTGATGATGTGCAGTATCATGACCAAGACAAAGATCAAAGTTGAGACCAAGATCCATTGATGACTCCTCATCAGTCTCTTTCACGAAGCTGGAGACATCATGCAAGCCGTGGGGGAGCTAACCTTGCTATTTTCAGAGGAACTTGGTGAACGGCCCAGACCAAGGGTGAGCAGTGGGTTTTCAGGACCCTCCACTCCAGCCATATCAACCCACTTCCTTTTCAGTGCTCTCAGATTGTCTCTAGAGAAGTTGGAATACACTAGTGTGCCAATGGCAGTACCTTTGTACTCAACTGCTTGCTGAACTGTGCTCCAGTGACAAGGATCGTTCAAGGAGTTAATGTTACCACCAGATCCAAGGTTTAGGGAGGCCCTGTCCATTCCAATCAAGAAACATAACCAAAGATGAAAAGAAAAGAACCCGCTGCCTGACTGCCGGAAATCAAAACTCTACTGTCATCTACTGTACTGGGTTAGAAGTCTCAGCAGGAATGTTTGCAACCTCCACTAACAAAGCCAGCCACATCATCACGATCCATTTCTCGCCACTTTCAAGAATGAGAGGAGAATGGTGAGGTTTTGAGCTGAGCTTCAGTTTCTGGAAGGGCCAATAGACCTGCAGATTAACAAAAGCAATAGTAGATTAGAAAAAGGCCAGGTAGAGGGTAGAATCTGATGTGAAACCAACTTTTGAAAAATAGCACATCATAGTGTGTGGACAGAGTGCAAATCCACAGTTCTTTAGAGAGAAATAGGAGGGTTCCACAGTGGGATTAGGCAAGAGGTTCAACACAGCCCACTGAAGAAATCCCACATGCCTTGTGTGGTTTGATAGCACAAAGTAGTACGAGTCGACAGTTATTTAACCATAGCTCTGAATTCTTGTACATACGTACTACACAAACTGCTCATATGATGTGAGTAGGAGAAAAAAGGTGACCACTAGGGGAAAATGTTGGGTAAAAGATGATGGCAACTATGACCACGCGAAACAACAACAGTGCAGAACTGCAGATGATGCATCATGGCATCACAAGTAGTAGATCGACAACTAGCACAGTCTATTGCACGTAGCGGGTGGTGTGCAGATCGCACTACACAAGTTGCAGGGCGCAGATGTTTCCCCTCTCTCTTTTTTCTTCTTCTATTGCACAGCCACTTTCACCGTCCGTCTGTCTGTCGTTTGCACTTTGCAGGAAATTTCATCAGTGTAGTAGTATACGGAGTATATAGTACTACGAGTAATAGGCAGACACTTTTATCCGACAAGAACAGCTAGTCCAAGGACGGCACCAATCTTTTCACTTGAGCGTAAATAAATATTTCTTTTTATTTTCTCCTCCAAGTGTCTCGTTTCCAATGGAGAACGAATGATTCCAGCCAACGCAGGTAAAATTTGAAGAGAAACTAATTGGGGGAGGCAAGAACAAGTTGACCATAAGAGTAGAAGAAAAAATAAAGGAGAGAGCTATTTGAAGTGGAACTCTACTCTATGTTGAAACCGAAGCAGTAATCGGGAGAGAGGGTGGTCTCGTGGAGCGCATTGGAAGCAACGGAACAGGCAAGGGACGCCGCAGAGTGAGTCATGAGGGAGACGAAGACAAATCCTCTCTCCGTCGTTTACACGGAAGGGAGGGCGGTGGGTAGAGATCCGGCCGGAGCCAGCAGCGCCTGTGCCGAAGCTGAGCACCCACCGGAACGGCGGGAGGTGCAGACTATAGATCTCTTCTTCTTCTCTGCCTAGAGCTAAACCGGGAAACGAAATAAGAACAGGAGAAGGAATGGAGAAGGTCCGTCCCACGTTTCCTCCGTCGCCGGAAGACACGGACAGAGTTTCAACGCATACAACCAAGCACAAATAGCAGCCGCGGCCATCCCCCGAGAGCCTCGGCGCTTCCCTCCATGGATTAAGCACCGAATCCAGCAGCGACAAAGAGAGGAGGAGGCGCCTAACCAAACAGCACAGGAAGGGAGGAGGGCGAGGGAGGAGGAGGAGGAGGGCGTAGCTCACCTGCGGCAGCGGAGCGGGGGAGACGAGGAAGACGGACGGATGCGGCGGGGCGCGCGGGAGGCGGGACGGGGACAGGGATGGGGGGGCGGCGGGCGGCGTTTGGTGGACGGTGTTGGTTGGTTTGGTGGTGTGCGCGGGGCGGCAGGGGGAAAACCGAGCGAGCACGCGAGAAGAGGCGAGGCGAGCGCAGGCGGGGTTCCGTTATAATAAAGCGGCGGCTGTGGGAGGGAAGGGACGTGGTGGGGTGGCGCCGCGGCCGCCACGCTCACGCCCACGCCCACGCCCACGCCCACGCCCGGCCGCGGCAAATCGCTGGAGCCACCTGCCCCCGCCCGCGCGCCGCGGAGAAAAGACGTTGCCTTCTTTTGTTGCTCTCTTCCTCTCTGCTTTGCTGGCCATTTGACTTTCTTTCCATTTCCTTGCGTTTTCTTTCTGTCCTTCTTCTTTAGATAATATAATAATAGAAATAAAGTTCCAAGCTCATTTCGAGATTTTCGTTTTGTAACAGCCTCAACGCCCGCGATTTCACCTCAAATCGATCTAAATTAATGGTCCGCTACCATATGAGCTCGTCGAATTCGCTTTTTTTTTTTTTTTTAGATTTTGTTTTTACCGCCATGACCAGACCCGTGAGAGAACGGGAAAGGCAGGGACGTCGTGTCGCCTGGGTCCCACTGCCACGCGGCCCGAAACCGATACTGTTGCGGGGGCCCGCGTGTCCGTGTCACGGGGCGGGGTATCAGGGGCATGTGCGCGTGTGCCGGGCGGCGGCAGCGGTTCGCCGCCCACCGTCCGTGGTGCGCGCGCCCGTGGGACCCGCCGCTTTTGGACGTGTTTGGTGGCCGTGCCGGTGCCCGTCAGTCCAGCCGAGGAAGGAAAGCTCGCCGTCTGCTCCAGCTCAAAAGGCAATGCCAAGTAAAAATTATTATATACAGTACGTATTCCTGGCAGTTTTTTTTAAAATAAAATTATTGCGTATACAATCCTCGTTCTCAAAGAAGTTAAATATATTCAAAGAAGTTTTATAAATGTATTTATTTTTTTGAAAGAAATAAATATATTTAGTTAAATTCAATAAATTCGACTCAAGTCATTCTTTGTGAAATAGAAACAGAAACAGAGGTAGTACCGGACTGTATCAATGAAGTAGTAATCTTGTCATTAAGTGAGCACTTTCAAATTGACAATTATTAATTAAAATATATAAATATTTATACTAAGTAATTGATATTGAAAGATCTTTCTTTGAAAATGATGAATCATGATGGTGTCAACTAAATCATGATGGTATCAACTAAAATTAATTAAAAGAAAAGGAAAGTGCATTACACATATATATTATGTATATACTAGTACTATACGTTTAGGTCTGTGTTTGACCGGGATGGAGCAAGTGAATGGCGGTGCTTAACGAGCTGCCCATGGCCGCCCCTTTTGGATGCCGTCTTGTGCTGACTGACCGAACAAATTCCATTCCTTGTTGCTCATGACGGGACGGATGATATCTACGAGTATTAGCCCCAGCCTCCCTAGCTTTTGGCTGATATCAGACAGAGATAAGCTTGCGGCAACCGGCAATGGAGAATCTTTCTATCTTTCCTTCTTTCCTTGAGAGAACGAAGCTCTCTCGCCCATCCATCCATCCATCGCCTCAATAATGCTATGCTATCATATGCTATATGCTAATGCTATCACCTGTCTCGTCATTGCTTGCTTGCACAATATACTGTCACTCACTACTAGGAGTGGAGTACGTATGTAGTACTCCATACGCCTCCCAATTCGATCTCAACACCTACCGTATGCTGAGCTAGCTACCTGCTGTGTTAATTCTCGGTCAGTGTAGCTAGGCAAAGATAGCGTCACATTAGCATTCTGCTGTGCACTCGTCTTTCCTCTCTCTATTCGATCTGGTGTCTTCTCTCTTCTCAAAATACTTAAGGTGTGTTTAGAAGCCCAAATTTCCTCCAAAATTTCCGACATTAGGATAATATCCTATCACAAACAAACATTCATGCATCTAAAGACACTTGCCGGCCAGGAGTTATAAAATTTAGGTAAATAAAAAACCTAATTGCCTACCGAGAGGCCTCGATCTCAACACCGATTCTTTTGAGCCTAGTTACCTGCTGTAATAGAATAATATTTAGCTGGCAAACAAGCGAAGGGTGTAGCATTTGTGATGTGCACTCGTCGAGGAATTTTATTCGATCAAAATTTTCTCTGTTCTAAACACTTATATAGGAAATAATGTATACACAGTGTCCATCCCACTGGAAAAAGGTTCATTACCAATTTTAGCAGCAACCTTTTTTGTATTGGTTTTTTTTTCTTTTTTTTTTTTTTTTTTTTTTTTTTTTTTTGAGGAAGGCTTGCATGAGAGAGTATATACTTAATTATAGAGTGTTTAGTTTAAGAAATGAGTTAGTCCATCATCTAATCACTTCTCACTTTTGTTGTTTGGTTCGTGCAATGAAATAGATCGATGCATCATACCCGTCATTTTCCACAAGTTAATAAGTAGCATTATTAATATTTTTGGAGATGCATTTTCTTTACTACGCCTAATGCGTCAAGATTTTTGGGTATGGAGGAAGTATTATCTTATTTGATTTTAGTATTAATATTAGAAATAAAGTCAGACTGATAATCAAACTTGAAATTGATATTGAATATGAAATTAAAAATTTCCTAATTAGAATTTAATTTTAGTATAAAAATAGTTAATGAAGACACAAAAATAAATTTTCTAAACAGATTGAAATTAAAAATGTTACCGAATATGTTATAAGTTTAACTTAAATTTAAGGATATTAAATTGTCAAATAATGCACAACAACTCCAATATTTTCCCCTACTTGTGTTGGGGCATTGGTCTCTGCATTCTTGGCACGTCCACGTCAAAAGCAGCTACCATACAGAGTACAACTGAGCCACTCCATCTCCAGTAGCAGCATATCCTCTCCTGATGCCCCCTCCGATCCTTCTCTTCTCACCTCTCAGTCGTACTCCAGTGATTAGTGAGTGCTGCCTCTCACATCACTCTAAATTTCTCTATTTTCCTTTGGCTACTGGGGGTTACTGTGGTCCGGCTGGCTGCTGATAACAGTGACTTTTGCTGTTTTCTAGCAGCTCATTGCACTGTTATTGCTACGGTGAAATTAAAGCCTTTTTTTCTCTCTCTAGTCTCTCTAAACCTCATTTTTATTTTACTGGCTGGTGTGGCTCAAAACGAGTACGAGGATGCTATGCTATGATGCAGACTCGCAAGACCTCGAGGATGTGATTTGTGATTCTGGGCATGTCCAGCTCAAGAATTAAGTTTATTTGCTTAATTTCTAGCTAGATCGTCGGCAGATCCAATTGTTGTTGCTTTCGCCTTAAGCATGTGATTATTTGCTAAAATGCATGGGGCAATTCAGTTTATGTTGCTGTCACGTTAGTTGATGCCCGGCCAGGAATCTTTCCTAGTAGACGACGTACAGTAGGGTGCATTTCTTTTGTGTTCCTCCTCGTGCATCCATCGATCGGTTGATGCTTGCTTTTCTTTTGCTTTACTCACCACTGATAGATGGATCTGCCGTGCATGCCACTTGTCGCCTTCTCCCTGCCATACCAAGCCAAACCCACATGCTGCCACGCACAGTGCCACACGCCACATCACATGAAAATATATATATTCAATGAGCTAATGGTAAGCTCACAAAAGCTATGGGTTAATTGCCACCATCTCCCCAATGTAGAGGCAAACCAAATTTACCAAAACTTTTTTATATTTATGACTTCAAATTAATTTATTAAAAACTACATTTACTAAAAGGTAATGAATCTAATGAGATTTATTTGATGCATAAATATTGATAGTTTTTTTTTTTATAATTAATCAGTTTTTTGAAATACTAAACCCTAGTATTATCTAGAATTGCAATTATTTTTGGAGGGAGTATATATTACAATGAGCTAATGGTAAGCTCACAAAAGCTAGAGATGTGTAATTGTAATTGCATCTACCCCCAAAGCTAGAGGCAAAAGGTTTAATACTAAAAGGCAATAAATCAATGATGCTGCAATATAATGATCTGATGTTTTGGATTCTAGAAAGTTTTTTCAAAAAGGATGACAAAAGTTTTTGCATTGCTTTATCCTAGTATTATCTTGAAAATTTTGAATTTTTTTTGAAATATCCGGTTTCCGGCTTTGGTTAATAATAATAAGAAGATAGCAAATATCCGTTACAAACCCAGACATTCATCAGAAGAGAATTTGACTCTGAGCACCATGGTCAGAGCCTAAGAATCGCCACTGAAAAAAAATTAATCGAAACAATGACACTGACAAACTGTACGTAAATTAGAAACGGTGAAATAAAGCAGCAAATGGTGGCCCTAGGGCGGACATGTGGAATAATGGAACAGTGCGTGTGATCGTCTATAAGGTGCGAATGAACACCATGCATCGATGATATCACGGCTGACCGGAGCTCACTGCCCCGGTCATGCATTAGTCATCACATCCATAATATAAAATAAAATGAATCTATTCCTCACTCAGCAGGATATACAATGCAACGCAAATCTTAACACGAACAAAATAAATTAAATAATCCAAAGACAATAATATTTCCTCTGTCCGAAGAAATTAAAGTTACAAATTAATGTATCCTAAGACAACGTGTTGTGATTGTTCTGTTGTTGTCTAATTATGATAGTTATGGAAAAGGACGTGGTTTGACGAGTCTAATCGCCGCGATAATTAGATATGGCATGCATCATGTAGCTTTGTGACCACCAATTCAGACGAGCGAGCAGGACGACGACAGATGATACATGAGCATGATGCCAAAGGGGCCGCAGATGGAGGGATCCATGCATCTTTCCTCTCCGATCCGGCCGTGCGTGCATGTTCATCAAAGGCGACGCAGATTTGACGACGACGACGGATGGCCACTATACTGAGAGAGCGAGCAGGCGTCGCTGTCATGGCGATCTGCTAGCGGCTTCGATCGGACCGGCGGCCGGCCGGGATAGAATGGAAAGCTCAAGCTAAGGTGACAAAATATATTATGCAGCAAAGAAAAGTGATCGATCCATAGATAGATTTCTCCTAAGACAACTAATTGTGATTGTTGCATGCATGTGAGTGAGGTGCGCTTTGTGTGGTGCTGGTCTGGAACTCTAGCCCGGCCACTGTAATTAGTGTGCCAGGCCCAACCCTCTTTCTGATTTGATTTGATTTGATGCGTCGCAGGCAGGCGACGACAGATTGCCATGGCTGCTGGGAAAGGGGCAAAATTTTGTCCTTTTTTAAAACAAATTTCAAATGTATCCGGCCTTGCGTGCAATTTCATCAAAGGCGACGCAGATTTGACGACGACGACGGATGGCCACTATACTGAGAGAGCGAGCAGGCGTCGCTGTCATGGCGATCTGCTAGCGGCTTCGATCGGACCGGAGGCCGGCCGGGATAGAAAGCCAAGCTCAAGCTAAGGTGACAAAATATATTATGCAGCAAAGTAAAGTGATCGATCCATAGATAGATTTCTCCTGCTATTCGGTTTGAAAAATGCATGTGAGGGAGGTGCGCTTTGTGTGGTTTTGGTCTGGAATTGGAGCCCGGCCACTGTGCCAGTGTGCCAGGCCCAAAAGATTCTCTCTGATTTGATTTGATTTGATGCGTCGCAAAATTATATAATTATTTTTGGATGGCCCTTTACATTTAGTATTCCACTATACGTTGTGCCGTTCCTGTCTGATGCCTTGTTGGATTCTGTGGGGGCGCCATTTGCTCTCTGGTTGGTCTCTGCACACATGCATTTTCGACAACAAACGGCCGGGTGGGTGCGTGGACAAATATATCACACCTTTCTTAATTGTCTCTCTGTCAGTACTAGTTGTTGTGTGAGAGATCCTGCAAAATAAATTTTGTGTTATTCTCTCTCTCTCTTTATATATATATAAATTAAGACAAGCAGCAGGCCTTTTGTTCCTTTAAGATCGAGCCTTTTGAGATTAGCATGCTGCTTTAGATAGAGAGAAAAAGGCCACAGCAGATGGATGCATGCCACTCTTTCTTCCCTTGCTGAAAGTTGACATATATACTAATTCATTCTTCTTCTTTTTTTTTTTATCACAAAGAGAACACAAACTCATGATCTACTTACTCCGTTTCCGTAGAGCATGCCAGTTTGGACAGAAGGAAACCGTGTGCGGGTGAAGCGATGCGTCATTTACTGGCCTGGCCGGCATAAAATAAAGCAGGAGAAGCGGAGGACGAACTGAACTTGTCCACTGCTAATCCGGTGCATCTGCCATTTCGTGATTGGTGCATGTATTCTGGTCAGACAAACAGCACATGGCGAATAAGCAGACTACTTAATTTGTACGGCGCATAGAGATATTTTTACTCATACTATATAGGAGTAGTATGGAGTAGCATGGTTCATTACGGATCACTGAAAGTGCATGCAGATGCAGGCTTGTCAATCAAATAAAATAGTGAAGGAGAGGGAGTCGTACTGCACCTTGCTGTTTCAGTTTCCACCTCAGGTCTCAGCTGGTGTGTGTTGTGTGGATGGTTTGAACAGTCTTCACTAGTTGTTGTGCCCACTGCCCACTGGGAGAGAGTGTGTGAGTGATTGCGAGTGCATCTGCCTCTGGATAGGTAGCCATATTCCAGTTTTCCTATGGCGATATGATATGATATTGAGCATCTGAAAGATGAGCCAAACGATGAGAATTTGTCTTAAAAAATCTTTGAAACGGCATAAAGTGATATGGCACAAGCCGGTGCTAGCCCTTTACGTAGGTTGTAGCAGATCGGCCACTGATCACAAGAGCGGTCGAGGGATTTTGAACTTGAATCTGAATCAGTGCCCCCGGCCAACAAGGAGAAAAAGGGTTGCTGTCCATGTTTAGTTTTCAGGATGGAATTCCAATCGACTTGGGATGTTCACCGAGCGCTCTGCACGGTTCCTGACGATCTTGGTGCTTTTCGTCTCAAATCTCCTAGTAGGACCGATCGAGAACATAAAGAGAGCGATCATGCCCTTGTTGGAAATTAACCGCGTGTGATGTTCACTGCGCGCCAGCAAGCAACGGATCTCATTCACGTTGATTCATTCAGATAAAACGAAATCAAAATTCGATCAAAGGCTCTTGATACTTGAGGGATTCCATGGGCCGAGGCCCATTTGCATGCTTAATTCCCTCCAGTTCCATGTCGGATGACACTACACTGCGTACGGACCTACTCACGAGTCAATGTCTCAATGACGGTGAGGGCCCATTAGATTAAATATTTACCTTTTTTTTTTTTCCATTTGAGGCGCCGCCGACTTGCCGTGCCGTCTCCCCAACTTTTCAGCTGGAGCCGAGTCTTCCCCGACACGTCAGCGGATCGAGACGCCCATAGCGCCGAGACGCCGGCGTCGCGGCCGTTCAAGACGCCTCCGGTCGCCGCCGCCGCCGCCCCAGCCCCCGGTTTCGTTCTTCGAAGGGATCCCTTCTTCGAACTGGTCTCGATTCCTCGAGGCCCTTTCAACCCCGGCCGGCACCGGCAGCAGCTCAGGTGCTTGATTCAGCTCTCTCTTTTCGCCGCTTGCTTCAGGGTTTCCAGTCGAATCGATCGTGGCTAATCCTTTCTCTCAGATCATCCAACTAGTACTAGTTATAGTATAGGCGTGGCCTGATTTGAGCGGAATTTAGTCGCCCTTTTGCTCTTCCCACACGAGGATGACTGGAATGGAATGGAGATTTAGGTAGCTTCCCCCGCCACTGGAGGGAGGGTTTGGCTGCTTCCACATCACAAAATAACCGGACTGAGTTTGTTGGTTGAGCTATTTATATGTTGTATTTATTATGGTTCTATTGCTTATCGTGAGGAGAACGTTGCCTTCAGGGGATGGCACTTCTATTAGTCGCAAAGGGAAAAAAAAAAGGAGATGACACTTCTATTTTTTTCTTCTTCTTCTAAGAATAGAAACAACGCTGCTATCAATGGGTTCATTAAGTTTATCGCGTTTTATTGGTTGCTGACATGCTTATTTGAGCTTGCATTTCTTATGGCTAGCGATTCTTAATGAATCAAAGAGGATTTTTCAGATAATAACTTTTCGATAATTTTAGAGTAAAAAAAAAAAAAATCTTCCATTTATATGCAAATGGTAATGTGGTATCTCTTAGAATACTAATACTTGCAAATCACTACTCATTGTAAGACTATTTATTTGTTTCATAATTTTGTCTATGAATGGATCTATCTATTTGGCAGTCTATTTATCATCTGAAATATCTTATTCACATGTTAAACTTTTGATAGTGTATCTAATATATCTTAATACACTGGTCTTGCAGATAGTAAACTCTCAGCACAATTTGTACTGTAATTTGACCCGTGTTCTTGGCATGCTCAGTCTTAGAGCAAGTGTGTAGCTATATAATGCTGATGACTAAGAGCATAGGAGGTCAACAAAGTGCAATCAGCTTCCATGAGGGTCAATCTTGGGCTTCTTTTGCCCTTGATGGACAAATACGCAGCACCAACTTGGGCCATACTCATATCAGGATTCTTTATGCTTCTTTCTGTTTTCTCTCTCGGTGTACCTGATATTTGAGCACCTCTCGGCATACAACAATCCAGAGGTTTGTTTTACAACTACAGCATGCTCAATAATGTTTCCTTTTTGTTGTTTGTCTGAATGACCAAATATCCATATTGTCATGCTTGCTTTGCTGCAGGAACAGAAATTTGTTCTTGGTGTTATCTTGATGGTCCCTTGCTATGCTATTGAATCAGTAATATCTCTAAAAACAACCTCTAGCTCTTTGCTGATTGTCTATATAGCTCATCTAATTGCTTATTTTTTGATATTTGGTACTTCTCTGCAACAGTATGTTTCATTGGTAAATCCGGACACTAGTGTCTATTGTGGCATCTTGCGTGATGGCTATGAAGCATTTGCTATGTATTGCTTTGGAAGATATATAACTGCTTGTTTAGGTGAGTTTTTTCCCCTTAGGCTTAGACATTTTAATTTCTAAATTGCCACCCTCAGAGGTTGCTTGCATTGTTACATCTACTTAAAGATTGGATGTACACTTTCTGTTATCTGTAACATAAAAGCTGTTAGATACATATTCTTTCCCCTTTTAAGGGTACAGGTCATGGATATGAAGTTACGCTTAAAATGCAGCTATGGGTCATGGATATTGTTTTAGACATCCATAAACTGGAACATGTTTGACACAGTTTATATTCCTGAACAACTGGTATAATAGCATGCTTTGGATAGAGGTAGTCTTAGGTGTGAAAGGGCTTCAACATGCTTGTGCTGTTTCTTGTCAAAAAAAAAAAAAAAAAAAAAGAAGAAGAAAAAAAAAAGAAAAAAAAAAAAAACATGCTTGTGCTGTAGTTTATTCAAACGTAATAGCTTACTGTTAGTGTTGTTATCAGTGGTTTCATCTGGCAAATAGTGCAGACTTTCTAAGAATTCTCTTTCTGAAACCACAAGCCTTTGTTAGTGCATCTTTCTTGCTATGCAACTAGATGAAGTCACTAGCCTTCATCCAATTACTAAACAGTGGCTCATTTTGACTTTCTTTGTATTAGGTTATTAAAGATATGCTATCACTCATAGGATGCCAACACTATTTTTGTTCGCTTATTGTTTCTTGATAAAAAAAAAACATTGGCTTGTTAAATATATTATATGAGACTGATTTGTTAGCAGTTAGGTTGATATACTCCTGTGCAGATTTTTTTTTTTAAAAAAATATTCTGCTGTTATTTCATTTGGGGTAATGTATACAGTTGGCATAGCTTACCTCTTTCCTTTTCAATTGCCACTGCTTGTTTACTATGGCTCACTGTTTACTGCAATTGGAATATAGGTGGTGAGGATAGGACAATTGCATTTTTGAAGAGGGAGGGTGGCGAAGATTCTGGGGAACCTCTGCTGCATCATGTCTCTGAAAAAGGAGTCATTCATCATCATTTTCCTATTAATTACATATTGAAACCATGGAGACTCGGTGTGCGTTTTTACCAGATTATCAAATTTGGTATATTTCAATATGTATGATCCTTTGTCCATCTAATTTGAATCAGAACAGTTGAATTTACGAGCAACTTCAGTTAAATACTTCGTACATGTGTAGGTTATTATAAAGACACTCACAGCTAGCCTGTCTCTTATTCTTCAACCTTTTGGTGTATATTGTGATGGAGAATTCAAATGGGGATGTGGGTAAGACACATTTTCCTTTTCTTTGTCGGATTTGGCAATTCTGCATTTCACTATTTCTTGAGCCCTGAAGGGAAAAAAAAAAAATCCATCTCTCATCGATTGAATATCTGTAGTTTTGAGATAGTTTATTTTTTTGAAGGGTGGCTATGGTAGGCACACACACAAATGTGTAATAATCTCTTTGTCATCTTGAGGATGAATTCTCTATCTGAATGGATTGTGATAGGCTTTTCTTTGCCCTCAGAAAGTATATGTGCATCTTTCATTACAGTCCTTTTGTGCTATATATAAGTTGTGAAATTGCATGGTTAGCTTTGTTCCCTCTGTGCTGCAGATACCTTACTTTTCTTTGTCTGAGTGAAAATTTGCATTTTCACTAATTCTTGAGTCTCATAGGAAAATCATCCTTTTCTCGTTGATTGAATGAATTGAGTATTGAAATAGTTTATTTAAAGGATGTTGCATAAATACTATAATAGGATAACAGAAATGTCTTTTTTCATCTTGAAGATGAGTCAACTATCTCTATGAGCTCTGATAAATGGTGGAAATTAACTGTAGCTTCATCTTGCATTACACTCCTTTTATTATATATAAATGGTGAAAAGTGGAAATTGCATTATTTAATTTTAATCACTCTGTGCTGCAGATACCCTTACTTTGCTGTAGTCCTGAACTTCAGTCAATATTGGGCCCTATACTGTTTAGTTGAATGGTACACAGCCACTAAGGATGAATTGGCACATATTAAGCCATTGGCTAAATTCCTTGCCTTCAAGTCTATAGTGTTCCTGACCTGGTGGCAGGGTGTGATAATTGCCATCATGTATTCTTTGGGCTTGGTTAGAAGTCCGTTAGCACAGAGCTTGGAGTTAAAAACAAGTATTCAGGATTTCATCATTTGTATAGAGGTACCGCACCTTTTCAAGCTGACAGGCTTTCAAAATTCTTCTAGTTTACTTATCATATTTCATGTCTTCACAGATGGGCATAGCATCAGTTGTTCACCTGTATGTGTTCCCTGCAAAACATTATGAGCTATTAGGTAAACAATATTCGCCTTCAAACATTTCGGTACTTGGGGACTATGCTGCCTCTGATCCTGTGGATCCTGATGAGATAAAGGACATCAGTCGACCAACAAAAGTGAGGCTTCCACAGTTGGAACCAGATGAAATAGTTGCAACCAATATTAAGGAGAGTGTTCGAGACTTCGTAATTGGCAGCGGAGAATATGTGAGTTTTGACATGCAGATCACACTTCAAATCATTAGTCTATTATATGTTCTGTTTAAATTTCATGAGGCTAATTGGGTTTTATTTAGGATCTCTCCTTTTCCATTTATCTTTGACGTCTCCTGCATTTTTTCCCCTAGGTGATAAAAGATTTTAAGTTCACTGTCAACCAAGCAGTACGACCTGTGGAGAAGCGCTTTGACAAAATGAAGAACAACATCAAGTTTAGTAGGCAAAGCCGGGATGACAATTGGGTGAGCGCATCTACACCGGAGAGGATAATTCGTGGTATCGATGATCCTCTCATAGGTGGGAGCGCAAGTGACAGTGGGATCATTGGTAAAGGGAAAAGGCACCGCAGAGATACAAGCTCAGCTGCTGCCGTGGACAGTTGGGAAGGCACTGAGCAGGCACCTGATGGCCTTGTCATACGAGGTCGCAGGTGGGAAATCAAGAAATCGTAATCCTCTTTATGTACCCCTCCATTCAAACTTTAAACCTTAGGAGATTGAAGATACGCTGCCGGTGAGTTGCTGGATTGCTGGTGAATTTTGCAACTAGCATGAAGCTTTGTCGTGCCATACAACTGCACTGCTGAACCTTGTGTGTGGTAAAAGTGGTAGGTTGTGCAGTAGCACACAATTGTCTTGTTGATTCCTGCTGACATCCAGGCCCAAGCAACTGTATGTGCTCACATTAGCCTTAGCCACTCACTAAAGAAGTTGTAAAGTCTACAGTACATTATGTTCATGTATCGTCTGTATATAAATTTGGTCTGGATATACGTAAATTGACAGTTTTTTTCTTTGTTCTCAATTCATGGAACAACTTAATGCTAGGTATAGTTGTTTTGTTTTCATTTAGTTACTTATTTTATTTTGCGAGAAGCAAGTTGTTTTTCAGAACTTCAACTTTACAGATTGTTGTAAATTTGCAACTCGTTTTTCAGAAATTCAACTTTACAGATTGTTGTAATTTTTTTTTTTTTTGAATCATGATTGTTGTAAATTTGCAACTCAGGTGTTTCTTGTACCAGGTATATTTGTATCCCGATGGGTATGGAACGAAGTCTCACTCATTGTCTGGTGTTTCAGACTGGGCTAGCCGGCCTAACCTTGATTTTTTAGGCCCACCCCAAAATTGCAAGTATATTATGATCTTTTTTTTTTTTTGGCCTAATAAGGAGTATTTTCAATTCAAGGAAGGGGAGTAAAACGTACACACACCATAGAGCCTATTACAAATCTTGGCGCCAAAATTCGGTCTAATCCTCATCATCTTCAGATGACACCTGACAGCGACGAGAGCATCCGACGCCGCCTGATGCGCCTTCCCTACCCGTTTCACCGCCAGCTCCTGAGCCAGACCAGCGAGTCCACCAGGGGCCAGCTCGCCGGCACACCCGCCATACTTGAAGAACACCTTGCAGTCATAGGACCGCGGGAACGAAGCCCTGAACTCGTCCAGGAACTCCTCACGGCTCGCCGGCAGCAAACCTTGGTCTTCGCCGCCTCTCCGTCTCAGCAGCATGATCAGGTACCCGAAATCGACGTAGCCCATGAACGTGATCCATGCCAGCTCGTCGTTGCCGAGGAGATCTGACGCGGCGAGGAGCTCCACGAACCGTTCCGCCGGGATGCCCCTCGTCGCATGCTCCTCCAGCTTCACCCCGGCCCTCCGCATCGCCGCCACGCCGCTGTGGCCGGGCTCGCGGCACGCGGCGTCGAACCGGATGTTGAACTGGAACATCTTGCCGGCGATGAGGTTGTAGTGCTCGTCCGCGAAGCCGAGGCCGACCTGCACGAGGCTGCCGCCGTTGGCGTACGCGCGGAGCTGCGAGTAGTGGCCGTCGGCGGTGCGAGGCTCGCCGCCGCCGGCCTGGTTTGGTGGTCTCCCGATCCCGTCTGGGATGGCAAACTCGGTGTCCAAGGCGACCATGTACTCTGCTGATGATGCGTCCACCTTTTCTCTGAGGATTTGCCTGATCTCGGCGAGGCCCTTTCCACGCCATCGTTCCACACCTCAGAGATGGTAACAGAGCTTGAATCCACAGGCAGGGTCGGCGAGATCTTCCCCATAACTGCCAGGAAATCGAAACATGAAATTATCAAAGCATGCAATGCAATGCACGGGAATATCCAAAAAGAATTACAGTTCCGGAAAGTAGCTAGCTAGCTCAGGGCCTCGATCAGACAGAAATCAGTTGGTGATCAGAGCACCACTTACTCCCAAGATTGTCTGTCGACGACTGCACATAGGTAAGCCGGCTATTGGACGATGGCGTTGGAATAACTATCCTTGCATTCATCGAGAGTTGTTCTAGGGACACGGTGCCAAGTGTCCATGCTGGATCCTCACTTGCAACGGCTTGCTGTCTGGCCACGCCGACTTGATCAGTCTGCTGCACTGCACCGGAAGCTAGAGCTGGCCCACCTCCATCCTGTGGCAGCGGACAAAGAATTTAACAAATAAATAAATAATAATTTGTTGCAATATGTTATTTTGTTATGGTGAATTGAAATCTCATAGTATGAATATTTTGGTTTTCTATAGATCATGTATATGTGAAGGTGGTATGAATTTCACAGCAGCAGCATTCAAGAATACTCACGCCAAAGAATTACAAACTATGCTCAAGTTATAAACCAATGCCCCTGTTTTCTCACCTCCACCATGCCTCTGTAATGCTAGCTTGTGCTGCCTGTGAGCACTACCCCTCACCTGTGCAATAATCTGGAACTCAGCGCCACCTCCACCATTTTGGCCTTTTGGGAGGTTCATGTTTCCATTTTAGAAGGATAATTCATTTCAGAAAATATCATCGAAAGAACATAGCTCCATAAATACCATTAAAAGATGATAGCTCATTTGGGCGATTACCATCATCGCATCGAGGTTTCATAGCATCAATGTTTTTATGGCAGAGAAGCCCCATAGCTAGGATCTTTGCTCGTTGAGAGGAAACGTATCGAATCCTAGCTAGACTCTTAACACACCGCTATCACCATCAAAATCCTAAAACCGTCTTAGGCCCTAAAAATTTTCTTGGGGACTAAAATAAAGTAGTCAAGGAAAAATGTTGCCGGACTTCGATTCATATATGGTTCCTAGCCAGGGTTTGTTTCCTTGGAGGTTTAAGCTGTGTTCTCCATTGTTCAGCCCTCAAGGTGATTTGTGTGTTTCTAGTAGCGTGCTATGCTACAAAAACTATTTTCGTGAGTGCTCCTACATTTCTACTAACAAAATTATGGCCTCATGTGGCGATGGTAGGGCCGGGATGCCCTATACCTTTCAATTGGATATTTTTCATAACAAAAATATTGCGTAAATTACATTAGCTGTTTTGCTAAGAAACCCATATGAGCATTTCAATTCAAAGGCCATTCTCTCCTTAGGAACCGTGCAGATACAAAACTCCGTGCCAAAAGACCTATCATCACCCAGAACTCTGGCTGGTCAATCCAAACTCTGATGCAACGAACATAGAGAAAGTAAAACAATTTAATCATTACAAAATTTATAAATAGAAAGTTCAGCCACGGTCATTACAGAGTTGGCAATTACACATACTATTCATATGATGATTTGACAATATCAATCTATTTTTTATGATAGAGATCCTAACTAGGAGTATAGGATGTTCTCTACTTGAGAGGAACAAATAGTAGATTCTATTCTACCATAAAACAAACTATTCTTATAGGCACCCTTGCATGCATTTGTCTTGTTGATTCCTGCTGACATCCAGCGTACGTGCTGACATTAGCCTTAGCCACTGACTAAAAAGTGCACTTAATTAAGTTGTAAAGTCTACGGCAAATTAAGTTCATGTATCATCTATGCATCCTTCACACACCGGTCCTGATGGGCCAAATCAGCCTCTATTTTTTCCATGGGCTGAGTATCAAAAAAAAAGTTCTTTGTTGACAACCATAGGCCATATTTGTCTTTCAAAGGCCGGTAGGACTGGCCAAATCAGTAACCAATCTTACACCTGTTACTCTGGGCCACGCCAATCCACGTGTGGCGCCGGACGCGTGAGGGCGCACCTTCATCACTAGTATATTGATGCAACTTCAACGCCAAGATCCTCCTGAGAAGTCAGCTCAGGCCATGGGCGGCGGGAGGGGTATTCTTAGGTATTCCTTGAAATACTCAAGATTTTGGTAAAACTAACAAATGTACATGTTAAGTTTTACTAAATCCTTCTTATTGCTGTAGACTTATAGTCCTGTGCATTGTTCCATATTTACATTGACACAATTTTGTTCACATGGAATACCCTGGTGTAATTTCATGGCTCCCCCACTGGCTCAGGCTTGTCAGATTCTTCATTTATTATTTCGTCAATGCTAGGATAGCAATAGCATAAAGTGACATCTACCAAGACAGACAGCCGGTGGTTAATTGGACCAAAATTCAACAAATCTGCAACCAAACATTTTTTAGGGCGATAGCCCTGGCCTTCTATATTACTCCCTCTATCTTTTTTTTTTCTATAGGGTTAGCATAAAAGGACAGAATTAATGCAAGGTTTGCACAGCAAACCGTCTTTGCATTCGTTTACGAAAACACGGCAAGTTTCGTTTAAAAGCCGAAAACAAATACCAATTTTCAAACTGAACACTTTTTTACGTCCAATTTGGGCTATACAGTTCATAAAAGACCACAGATGCATTCAGTTTACAACACAAGTTTAAAGCCTTACCTTCTACCAAGAACACTCTACAATTTGGGAAAGTTCATACCCCTCCATCCCAAATTATAAGTCATTACAAGAATCTTGGAGAGTCAAACTATCTCAAGTTTGGCCAAAATTATAGTGTGAAAATAATGGAATTTATGATGTCAATTAAGTACCATTAGATTCTTCTTTGCTTATATTTTCATTGTACATCTATTTGTTGTCACAGATTTTTATAATTTTTCTATAACGTTGTACATCTATTTGGTCAAACTTAAAAAACTATGTTTTCATTGTATATCTATTTGTTGTCACAAATTTTTATAGTTATTTCTATAACGTTGGTCAAACTGAAAAAAAACTTTGACTCTCCAAGATTCTTAGAATGACTTATAATTTGGAATAGATGGTGTACATCTCAACAACTCAGGAAGCAAAACAACAAAACTGAAGATAACAACTAAGCCACCATCTCGCCTTCACTAGAAAACGCTATCAACTTCACATCATCTCTAGCGTGCCATTGAAGAATCTTCAGATAAACCATCGCCTGATTCCATCTTCTCCAGGAGCACAAAATCTCACTTAATGTCATCATTCTCATAATCTCATTATACTTGGACGTCATGTTTCCTCAAAAAAAAAAAAAAAAAAAAAGAAATCAACCAAACAATTCAACTAGAACCACGAAAGAAAAAAATTCCATGCAACAGAGCAAAGCCATTTTGGCCTTCGTGCCAAATCGATGTGGCAATATAAGTGGCTCCCTGAGGCGTAGCCAAATGGCTAAAACCCATGATCGTGCCCCAATAATCACCCCACCCCGGCAGGTATCATATCTCAATTTGATTCCTACACGTCCGTAAGCACCGGTGACGTGGTGATCGGAGATCTAGTTGAGTAGGCTGAGGGACCCTGTCTCCTCAGAGCGGATCCACAATCTCTGATCCTTGATGATGGCGGTGGAGGTGACCAGTCACCAGCACCACTCCTCTACCTGACGACGGCCTTTTTCGGCCCATCATGACCCATCTCCATTTTTGTTGCTGCCTAGATGGAGTAAAGGCTTCAAAACAACAACTGTCTTGCAATGACTCCCCTTTCCCTCTCTGTCTCCTTCCAACTCATGGCTACCCAGCGTAGCGGCAAGCGCCAAGAAAGACACTAAAGAACACAATTCACGCCACAACAAAGCACGGCGTTCACGACAAGAACCCCATCCGGCCGCGCGATCATAAGGAAAAAAAAGAAAAACGATGCAGAAATTCTAAGATGGCCACCGCGTGTGGCTGTGCGGCACCCGCTGATGGAACTTATCTATACGACAACGAGGACGGGAGAAGCGTGACTCTGCGCCCAAAACAAGACTTTGTGAGCGCCATATGGATGGTTCACCTCTTGCTAAGGAAAAAACTGTAGGAGACTTTGTGAGGGTCATATGGATGGTTCACCTCTTGCTAAGGAAAATTGTAGGTTAGTTTATCTTTAGATTGTTTGTTCTTATCTTACTAGTACTTCGATTTATTTGTGAACTTTTACGTATTCTTTGATCTATTGTGAATAATTCGTTGTTCTAGCAGAGTTGCAATGCTCGATTTGTCCCTAATAGAGTCATGAGGCAAAGGTCCCCGAGCGAGAGGTCGCGGCGGAGGTTCTGAACGAAGGTCCTAGATGCACGCCTATTGGACAAGATCCTTCAACAAAGGTTTTAGTTAGAAGGTCACTAAGCGAAGCGGGAGCAAAGGACAAGGTAACTTGTCGAGTTTTGCCAAGTGTGAGTGGGAGAGGAGCGGAGGCCTCGGCTCGCCAAGGCTATATCCGAGAAATAGAGAGTGAGGACATGGCTAGGGCCACAAGAACTAGGGTTTCATAACTAGCTTCTCCTTCTTTCCCTCATGCTCTTGGCCTCTTATATAGGTGAGCAACAATTCACGAGCAAACCCCGATGGTGGACAAATTGACAAGTCACTACACTACTCCCATTTATGGGCCTCTAAGGGAGTGGGTCTATATTCCATATAGGCTCCCCTAACAAGAGTCAAATCATCTACTAGGTTATGGCGGTACTATATGACCTAGTAGATGTTCATACAAGCAGAGGCACAATACAACTCAAACCTTGGTTGAGGATCACCCTTTTAAATTTGTACGTGTGTGCCTCACTAAAAACCTCTATCCCAAAAACCCTGTGGGAAAAAAGAGCATGGAGAAAAGAGTACCACACGACTCAACCTATACATGTTATAATTCTCATTGCTTTTAGCTCCAAGTACCTTGATTTTCTAGACATTTTCATATCTTTGGTCTTTGGCCCCATCAAATGGTTGGTAACATGGTGCTTTGACTTTGCTCGGCTTTTCGGGTCTTCATTTACGAGATCTTCTCGATGTGCATGTCTTCTTCTATGAGGCCTTTGCCTCCGATATCTTCTTAGCATGTAAGTATTTATCTCCAAGGCCTGCTTAGCATGGAGTTTTTTCTTTTCTTCTTTGGGCCTTCTTGGCGTGGAGGTCTTTATCATCGAGTCTTCTTTGTGTTGAGGTCTTCAACTTTTTTCTGCATGGAGATCTTCATCTCTGACTCTACTTTGCATGGAGATCTTCATCTCCAAGGCCTTCTTAATTGAAGATCTTTGTGTCCGACTCTTCAATCCGCTTCACAAGTGGTAGGCAAAATACTTCATGCTTGAGGGGGCTTGTCCTCGGTGCACTCGGCCCCCCACCACCACCTTAAAAGCGAGCAATTTTTTTTTTTAGAAATTCAGCAATTCATTATCGGTTTTTGGGCCAAGGCCCATGACCCACGCCGGTGATCAAGGCGGCACGAGAACGAGATCGATCGGCGCGCCACCGCATGAACGTCACGAGAGGAGAGTAGTCCATGTTTAAATCGGTTCGGGCCTTCACGCATCTGCGCGCCCGCCAAATTCCGCGAGGCTTGCCGTGGCGTCATTTGTCGGGTCCGCTGGTCCGCTTTCGCCGCCACTTGTGGATGCGATCGCCGTCGCCCGTCCGCGTTCAGGCGTACAACTTTGTATGTGTGCGGTGACGAGCGAGGCGGATAAAGCGGCCGATCGCGATGCCTCCCTAAGGTAATTTTATTTCTCTTGATTGTCCTCTAATTCTTGATCTATATCATGTTAATTATTAAATGTTTATCGAGACAAAGGGAACTAAAAGAAAGACACTTTTTTTTTCTTATTACAAAGAAAACAATTGTAGAAGGAGATTCAAATGATATGGTTGATCCAAATCCTCGGTTAGATGATAATGTTGTGGTTAATCCAAATCCTGAGTTAGATGCAAATGAAGTAGAAGAAGGTCGGCTCCACCCAAAAATGGAGAGATTAAATTCAGATGCTAGTGTGCTGATTGTGGAGCGTGATCTGGTTCACGTCGTCAAATTTGGGATTATCCTATTGATGAACAAGATCAAGCTTGCGGGGAATATACATCATGCATGGCCCGTTTCAATTTAGAAAGGATAAGGATAAAACATACCCATATAGTGGCCCCAAGTCTCATCAAGCGTTGCTTTCAATCTAGTTGGTTTGAAGACTTTCCTTGGTTAGAATACTCACCTACAAAGATCGCGGTATTTTGCTTTCCATGCTATTTATTTCTTTGAGAAACCGGATGGCAAAGGCAGGGATCGGATGCTTTTTTACGGTAAAGGGTTTTAGAAATTGGAAAGGATAAAAAGGAAAGGATTGTGCATTGTTAGCTCACATGGGAAAAAGATTGTAACTCTGCTCATAGTTACAATGTATGATATCTTCAATGTTGCAATAGATGAGCGAGGCATAAGAGTTGAATAGGAGATTCGGTGAACAAGCGAGCTTCTCATTTTATATACATCTTTGGATCAAGTGATTCATTCAGTTCATTCAACATTGATAAAGTGTGCTCTCTAGCTTTAAAAGTTCTATCCTGACTTTTTGAGAACAAGATATATCAATTTGAGATGTCAACTTCGTCACTATGAACTTGATGTACTTACCAATCGAAGTTTCAAAATTGACAAGTGTAGGCGATCTTTGTCATCGACTTGTGAAAACTAAAAAAAACAAATAATTATCATTTAATTGTGAGGTATGTTCTTTGGTTATATTATTGGTACTTTATTTCTTTACGAAACTATAAGATAAAGTAGTAATATTTTTGTTTTTCATTTGTATAGATTGATTTTGCCTTGTTCTTACTTTACCAGTCTCAGCGCAACTTCAAAGCGTGCCTTTTCGCAATGAAAGTTGTTAAGACTAGGACATGGAAGATGAATTTTTAAGAATTTGCTTGGTACTCTACATTGAGAGAAATTGCAATGAAGGTCACAACAGATTCAATTATGCAGTTTTGATATGGTGAAGTAAGTGATCAAATTTAAATAATCAAGGTATCTTGTAAGCCTTTTACCAAACTAGCTATTTTTTTTGTGTGTATTTCTATTGTATAATCATGGCTAGGTAGTGTATATGGTTAGTTGAAAAAAATTAAGCCCCCCCTTTATTTCCTCGCCAGCTCATGCTGGGTGCGCTCCCCAACCACGGTTGGTGTAGTTGG